>CM040625.1:38197394-38220975 GCA_022817965.1 Solanum lycopersicoides
GAGTATCTATTGGCCATCTGTAAGACACCCAAAAATGAGTTAGGGTGTCTAGAGCTAACGTTTTTGTATGAAGGTTCTAAGGTCCTAAAATATCTTATAATATGGTTTAGAGGAAGTTCATAAAGTTTGAGGTGATTTGGAATTCAAACGTCAAGGGACAACTAAGACGTTCGACGACTAGTCGGTTATGTGCCTCATGTGTCTATGTGTGCTTATATGTGTATGTCATGAGATTATGAAGACTTGAAATGAGTTGTAATGATATTTAATGGTATTATATGAAGTTTTGTGAAGTTTGGAGCTCAAACGTCCAGGAACATCTAAGACGTTCGAAAGATAGCCTTGAGAAATGCATGTGTGTGTCTTGATGGGGCCTTGCATGTTTGGACGTGTTGCGAGTATTTGTTTTGGTTTAAACTCATTTGGTAGGTATACAACTTGTTAAGGGTTGTATTTACATTGTAAACGTCTATGTACGACTTCAAAAGGGCCCCGTAAAAAGGCCCACAAGAAGGACCCAAGGTGGTCGAGAAAACTGCCTTGGCAGTGTTAATCGACTGAACCAAATGACGGCCAGTTGGTTGACCAAAGGACCGTAGGTGAGGTCTCGTCGATTGAAACTTAGCCTGGGAAGGTCTCAACCCAAAATTTTACTAGGACCAACCGACGGAAGCCAAAGGTTGGCCAGTCGATTGACCAACGGCCAGTGGATTGGGTCCGTCGACGGTGGGCTGCACCTGCAACCTTGCGCACTGTTTTGTTAAGGGGTGAATGGGAAATTAACCCCATGTTCTAAACTTACTCTAATTGATTTCTTTACCTATTTTTGGGTCATCTAAAGCGTGAATAACCCATTCCCAATCCCTTCTCAAGAATTAAACCTTTCCCTCATAAACCACCATTGTTGGTGAAGCTCAAGAGAAGCTTGGAGCTTGGATTTACATGGATGATTCACCAAGTTTTAGAGGCTTTAAACTATACAAAGTTATTTTGATCCTTCATCTCCAAGTAACCTTTCACTTGGAGAGTTAATCTCAAGTTTTCAAACAAGGTTTCATGATCAATTTTTTGTTCTTCAATCTAGCCATGGATTCTTTCCAAAAACGTATTAAATGGTTAAATAATGATGAATTGATGTTAATGTATTGGTTGGAACGTGATTTTACTCCAATTGCATGATGAACCCATGCTCCTTCCCTATATCGATTATGTCCTTGCATGGGCTTTATGATCATGGTTTGTTAATGGTTGAATTGTGATTATCTTACGTTGAATTGCTTATATATATATTTTTATTTACGTTAATTAATTATGATTTGAGGATGAACGATCCATGAGAATAAATGTATGAGGATTTGAGTATGAATAGCCTATGTTTCTAAGTGTTACACTGAATTTTGATTATAGCAATTGTGTATGATTTCGATTATGCAAAGCATCATTATAGCTACTGCCTTTAGTTGGTATTATGGATGAATTGTGGGTAAAAATCCTTTATTATTAAATTTAAGAAAGGCTAACATGAATTGATCTAGATTTTTTTAGTCTATGAATTGATTATGCTATAAAGGTGATGTAATCTATATTTTAAGATTAATAAAGATGAATAAGACTTGATTTCTATCTCGTTATCTACTGCCTAGAATGTACTTTATTGGTAAATATTATTGATGATCAATACTTTGCGAAAATTATTATGAGGCCTATTTCCTCTACTCTACATTGAATTAATATTTTAATGCCTATGTTAGTATCTTGATCTTGTAGTGATGTAAGCAAGATTTTGATATCTTAAGTGCATATTTAGCTACTGTCCTAAAATGATAATACTAATGAAACATAATTAATAATCCATGCGAGTTAATGGTCTATGTCATTGTACATTCTAGCATGTTAATGATGTGTGGCACTAGTTTGTAGTATGGCCTTGTAGTAGCTTATGCATGACTTCGTATATGATTGTTATGTTTTAGCTACTGCCCTATATTTTAAATATTGATGAAAGAGTAGTAATTGTCAATTTTCACCAAAGGCTAAAGGATGGGTAAGAATTGCTCTACTCTTCTACTTCTCTATTTTTCAATAATTATGTTGATGAAGTCTTGTATGACATTGTGTGTTATGGTCCACTTATGGTGGCGATGTTTACTTTATTGTCATTATATATGTTTTGACCATGTCCTTGAAGGAAAATTGATGAATATATGATTGACTGATTATGATGATCACCTTATGTGTAACTTGTGCCTAAACTTCTATTATAGTTGTTAATCTAGGTTATGTTACTATTGTTATGAGCATGTAAAGGGTTATGTAAGATCATGTGTAAGTGCTGCAATTAATGAAGTGTTAATGATTGATGACCCCTACCCATGCACCCCTAAGTAAATGTGTGAATAGCTAATGTTTGGAGCCTTAAAGTATAATATGAAGTTAGCTTGCCTCCTATGCTAAATTGTATTGTGTGGTCTATGCTTGAAAGTGTAATATTGCCTTGAAAGTATGGCTGCCTCAATATGTTGTAGATAGACATTATGTGATTATATTGACCAATGTACACACACACTCACTGTATATGCATGCTTACAAGTAGTATAGGTCATGGCGTCTAAATGAAAGGTTGTTATGATATTTTCTAGTGTCTACTACTTTGCATGTAAAGTATATGTATGTGAAGTATGTTATGTATTCCTTACCAGGATTACTTGTCTACGCATTGCACATGTGTACCTTGATAGGATTGCTCCTAGCTTGTGTTTCTATGTCCATGAATATGAATGTATGGTCATGTGTGGTCATTAATGTGTTATGTGAAAGGTTTGCTCACATATATATATACACACTCACACATGAATGATGATCTTTCAATAGAGGGATGTTTCCACGACAACCTCCAAGTTCCATAAACTATGTTTGCCACATAGGATCTAGCATGTGATATCACCTAATATGCTAGAAAGATATATGTCTTACCTTGGCAAGTAAGATGCCCTCTTTTTGGTGCGAGGGGATAACACCAAATTCCATGTTTAGCACCAATGGTCTTAGTGTCGGTTAAGACTATAGTTTCCCTAAAGTAAAATGGACATTGGAAGTAAATGATAAGGACCCTAACTAGGATAACCTAAGGGTAGTATCTTAGTGTAGGTGGCGTATGGGACTTCACCTATACATTGCACAAGTGGCTCTTGAGGGAAGTCCTAGGAAGGTGTTCTAATGCATGTCACTATGTATATGTTCTTTATGTATGACTTTGTAGTATTGGTCTACTTGTTATGAAGATGTGCATGGTATAAGTCTATATGCATGATGTTGATGTTATTGACTATAAGATGAAGGTCTTACTTGAGATAAATGAAGTTGTCTTCTCTTACTATATTGATGTATGACTTGGATTGAAACGCTTGTGGCCTCATGATAGGTTTACTATGTATGTGTGAGGTTATGGGGCTTTACATGTACATTGCACTAGTAGACTTACATTGGGGGCATGAGTTGTATCTTATAAGGTTCTATGTGAAGTAAAATAAGTATATGTGCATAATTGCTAGGAGTTCACTGTAATGTCCTTTGAGTCTTGGCTTAAATATGTATAAGTTGTACTATACTCATATGATGGTATGTGTTGCTTCATGTAGGGTATATGCATGTTTACTTGTGACCTTAAGGTGATGCATTGCACCAAGTATCACTAGAGGGTTACTTGGGAGGTTAATGAATAAAAGAAAGAAATGCTCAGTATAAAATAGTAATAGCTCACTATAATGTGCCTTGAAAATGTAATAAATTATATATGTGATCTTGTGAAATGTTTGGCTTTTGAATATGTTTATATGATGTATGTGAATGACATAAAAGCTATTGGATAAAGTTTTTATGAATATTTAATCAAAAAGGCATGAAGTATGATTTCAAGAAAATGTCTCTTTTAAATGCATGTTTTTGTCTGGTTGTCATGCTTAGTGCATTCTTGTACTAACTCCATTATTCTCTAATTTTTACACAAAGTGTAGGTTATAAATGCTTAAGGAATGTCTATAGGATTGAGGAGCTTGATATGTGATTCCCAAGTTCAAGGAAAGGAATCCTTAAGTCCAAGGATGTCCTAAATGTTTAGTTATTCTAAAGTTTATTAAATATTATATAATTATGTATTATGTCTAAAGGTTCATGTGCCTAATGTACTCTATTTTGGTTAGTCTAAGATGGCAAAGATACTTCAGGTCTAAGTATGTAATATGATTATTTTATATATATGAAGTAAAGTTTCTAGCATATGATGTGCTATAAAAAGTTTTAAAGTTTCTGCTAAATTTACTATGTCAATGCGATGAATGTTAACTATGGGCTTGTATAAGACCTCCGAGAGGTCAACTACGTCATGTTACTTCTAGGGGGTGCTCCCTGGTTGTGACAAACGTGGTATTAGAGCATGAAGTTTTAAAAGTTGTTTTAGGTTCTAGAAGTCTCATATTACCACATCTAGTAGTGTCTCGTATCATTGGTGGTGAGTCGCGACAAATCAAATGGTACAAAAGTATAAAGAACGATAGAGTTTCCTTCTTCCTCATTCTCATACCGTGCCATAGAACTTAACTCGATAAGATATCTGTGTTATGTTTTGTTATCTTGTGGTCTTTTAGATATGATTGCTTGGATGAGATTGTTCTCTATGCTTGAGGGAGAAAAGGTGAGTTTAAATGATTATCTTGGTTTTATGGTTGAATGAGTATGTGTGAAGGTGAATTTTGGCATATTTTGATGATGTGATGCCAATTATGGCTATGTAGGAAGTTTATGTTGAATGGTATGTTATGTTGAAGAATGTGGGTCCTGATATAGTTAAAGCATGTTACAAGTTATTATGGTTAAAACGAGTTTCTTTTGGAATATTGTATTACTATATGGCTCTACATGATGGTAGCCTAATATTATGATTTTAGTTTAAAATGCTTAGTGACCACCTATGGGAGCATTCTACCCTAAGAATATGTGCTTAAAAGTGTTCAATGTTTCCCTTTGTATATATGTGATCCTTGATAAGTTGCCTATCATGGATTGGAGTTCTTTGTGTATACTTGATCCTTGGTGTGAAGGTAGTATGTTTTGTCTTGGTAGGGTGATGATGTAGGTTTTAGTAAACTACAAATTACCTTGCTGTAATGTTTAAGGAAAGAGAAGAATTATGATTGCTAAGTCTCCTTGTTGTTTCCCTAATGTTGTATGACCATGGTGTCTATTGTAATGTATGAAAACCTTATGTGGTTGAATGAGATGACCTAACTAGATAATTGGGGATAATATGCATAGATGATAAGGCTTAGAATGCCTTGGTTGACTTACTGTAATTCCTTCTAAAGTGGTAATCACTTGTAAGTGATGAGAATGAATGTTATTAAGCTAAAGATTCTCTCAAGGTTGGGTTAAGTTACTTTTAATCGGGTTTACCCTAAGTGGGGGATGGTTATGGAATAGTAAGGTTGTAGATATTTTCAACCTTGTCCTTCTAATTTTGCTTGAACTTGAAACTAATGAATTCTTAGTAAGCTTGTTCATGAATAGAGTCTTGTATAAAGTATGAGTTGCATGAACCTTATATGTTTGGTATGTATTGATTGACATTACCTTAAGGATGTTGTGAATATTCCAAGCGCATGAATGGGAAATTCGATAAAATCCATGTTTTCTCATGTTTATAGTGCATCTTAGCATACTAATTGTGAATTTGACTTCATGAGATAAGGTAAGAAACATGGTTTTAGTCACTTGTTAGGTGTAATGTTTATCCTTATAATGAAAAGTTGAGTCTCTTTATCATGAAATATCTTGAGTCTCTTGAAAATTATGTGACTTGTATGGTTTGGGAAGCATGATTGTAGGCTCACTCTTGACAAGTGAAAGCATGTTTAGCTAAGTGTTCATTTGTGTGCCCATAAATTGTATTGTTTTTCCCAAAAGATGCTTACTGTGAAGGTGAGTACTATGTTAAAAATTGACATTTTGTGAAATGGCTTCCTATTTTTTGTGATGTATTTGGTGTGACTTACCATTTAGACTTCACTAGGAAGGTAACATGAGCATGTTTTGGTTTAAAAAGTTGAGAAAATTCTCATATTACAGTATAGATGACCTTTGTGCCTTTTTTTGGGGTATGAACTCATGATACATGTAAGTGTGTTGAGGAGAAGAACATTCCTCCATGGACACCACTAAGCATTGTATGGTTGTGTATTACCTTCATGGCACTAGGTCTAACTAATAAGAATCCATTGTCAACCTATCTTACTCAAGTCTATGTGCATTGAATTATGAGTGCCTACTTGTTCTTGAGTGTTGTCCAATGTGCCTAAGTGTGACTTATAGATGGTTGTAAGATAAGCTCTTAATGTATTGAAGTGTAATGATCATGTTATGATTAGGAGAAGGATGTTCCTCCTATGAACATGATTAGAGCCTTTGTGATAGAAGCATTAGAGAGTTAGTAAATAAATGTTTTTGCTTGCTTGTGTGCATTGGATGTTAAAATGATGTGAAGTTTTGTTCCTTGAAAGTTTGGTGCATTAACTTCTATGTTACGAAGTTATAATTTAGATGAACTTCTCTATATGCATTGAAGTCCTTGTTGTGATTGAAATGTTCTAAGTATCATTCGAGGATGAATGTTCCCAAGTGGGGGATATTGTAAGACCCCCAAAATGAGTTAGGGTGTCTAGAGACTAACATGTTTTCTTAAGTTTGTAAGGTTCTAAATATCTTATAATATGTTTTAGAGGCATTGTATAATGTTTAAGGTGATTTGGAAGTCAAACGTCAAGGGACGACCAAGACGTTCGACGACTAGTCTCCTATGTGCCTCATGTGACTATGCGTGCTTGTATGTGTATGTCATGAGATTATGAAGTCTTGAAACATATTATAATGATTTTAATGGTATTATATGAAGTTTCAAAGATTTTGGAGGTCAAACGTCCAAGAACGTCCAAGACATTCGAAAGATAGCCTTGAGACATGCATGTATGTGTCTTGATGGGGCCTTGCATGTTTGGACGTGTTGCGAGTATTTGTTTTATATGATGTATGTGAATGATATAAATGCTATTGGATAAAGGTTTTATGAAGATTTACTCAAAAAGGCATGAAGTATGATTTCAAGAAAATGTCCCTTTTAAATGCATGTTTTTGCATGGTTGCCATACTTAGTGCATTCTTGTACTAACTCCATTTTTCTCTACTTTTTACACAAAGTGTAGGTTATGGATTCTTTAGGAATGTCTATATTATTGAGGATCTTGATATTTAATTCCCAATCTCAAGGAAAGGTATCCTTAAGTCCAAGGATGTCCTAAATGTTTAGTTACTGTAAAGTTTATTAAATATTGTATAATTATGTATTATGTCGAAAGGGCCGTTCCCCTAATACACTCTAATGTTGTTGAGTCTAAGAATATGGCAAAGAGACTCAAGGTATAAGTAGTAATATGATTATTTTATATATATGAAGTAAAGTTTCAAGCATATGATGTGCTATGAAAAGTTTTAAATTTTCCGCTAAATTTACAATGAATGATAAATATGGTCTTGTATAAGACCTCTGAGAGGTAAAGTACGCCATGTTACTTCTAGGGGGTGCTCCCTGGATGTGACACAATCATCATAGGATGATTTCTATATACCCTCTTTGCAACCACCAACTCACCTACCGGGGTAGTTACCATGAAAGGTTCATTTAGGATATCAGGAAAAATATCAATCTTCCTAGATAGCAAGGGAGTAAAAAAGATAATGTACAACCCGGATCAAGTAAATAATAAACATCAATTGAGAAGACATAAAACATATTGGTCACCACATCGGGAAAACTCTCTTGTTCACTCCTAGAGCGAAGAGCATAAAAACTATTCTTCCTTGGAGCATCCACATTAGAACCACTAGCTTGAGCTTTCCCACTTCCTTTTTCTTTCCCCTGTAAATTAGGGCAATCTCTAACATTGTGGCCACTCTTGAAACACCTAAAGCAATTGTCCCTTCCAACAGGGGAATCACCTTAATGTTTGTTGCCACACTTTCCACAAGTTGGCTTCTTGCTTGGTGAACTAGTACCTCTTCCCTTTTGATAATTAGGGTTAGACACCCTATCATCACGAGCCTTGGGAAATTTTGAGGGAACTTGATTAGAAAACCTTTTTTGAACCCAAGATTGTCTTGAATGTCAAGTCTACCTTTTGAAGAACCACCTTCATAAGACCTTGCCTTCTTGGCCTCACTATTCTTCCTCTTTACCCTACTTTCTTCCACTTGTTGAGCATGAACCATGAGACGAGAAATATTCGTATTATCATGAAGCATAGACAAATACCATTGTTCAACCAAGTCTTTGGACACCCCCATGAGAAAACGATTCATCTTATCCCTTCGGGTTGACACCAAGGATAGATCATACTTGGACAATTAAGTATTTTCTTAGTTTCTATATTTAAAGACCTATTATGTATTTCTTTCAAATGTTAAGGGCCGTGTCCCTAAGATATTATGTCGTGTGTTTAAGTTCGGCTTGTGACGATGAGATTTTCTTAGTATTTATGATAGAACTCCTTTTTATATTAAATGTCTTGAAAAGTTTTAATTCCGCACTACTTTTTATGTCTTATGCAATTAATAATAGTTAAATGGATTGTACAAGACCTCAAAGGGTAAAGTACGCCTTGTTCCGATCCAAGGTTTCTCCCTAACTTCTAGGGGGTACCCTCGGGTCGTGACAAACTTGGTATCAGAACATAAGGTTATTGGAAATAGTTTAGGGTCTAAAAGTCTCACAAGACACGTCTAGTAGAGTCTTGGTCATTGGTGTGACTCGCGACACATCCATGGACAAGAGTCTATAGGACAATAGAGTTTCACTTTCTTCATTACTCTTGTATCGTGCCATAGAACTATACTCCATAACATATCTCTCTTCTTCTCATTTGTCCAGTTCTTTTTTAGGTGTGATTGCTTGAAAAGGAAGATTTTTCTATGTTGAAGGAGAGAAAGGTGAGTTTTGATGCATATGATGGTTTTGTGGCTAGAAGAGTAAATGTGAAGGTTAGTTTTGGAAATTATGATGTGAATCCATTTATGGTTATGTGTTACTTATGAGGTTGGAAGCATTGTGATGAGAAATTGTATGGTGATGTCGTTCTACGCATGGTAAGAGTTAGCATGGTTGAATGAAGTCCCTTTTGTGGAAAATGAGTAACCTTGTGATTAGGTTCAATGATGGTAGAAAACTTTAAGGTGTAAATTTGAGGAATGTGGGAGAATGTGAAGATTTTGAAGGAGTTGCAGGCAACTCTCTTGTGTGATTAATGTTTCATAGTTATTATTGTGATTGGATTGAAGTTCTTTTGTAGGTTTACTATAAGGAAGAATTTTTATATGATTAACTAGTAAGGGAGTTGTGGAGTTATGCTAAACAAATTGTGGAATCTATATGGTAAAATTGTTGGTTTCCAATTAACCTACCTTAACTAGTGGAAAGGGAAAGAGGGAGTTTTGTTCCATGAAATTGAGTTAAGTGGTACCTAAGAGTTGAATGAGGCGATATTTAAGAGAGTTTGTCCAAGCTTGAATCCAAAGAGGAGGGTGTTATGCTTTACTAGTAGGGTTGATGTTTAGTCTTGATGATCATGTGTTAATAGTAGTATGAGTTTCTAACTTGTGAGAGGCATAATGGTTCTTTCAATTTTGAAGCCTTGTAGATGGCTTTACCTTAAGTAAGGGAGAATGAGTTGAGTAGAAAGGTAGTTGGTATCCTTATCTTTCTTTCCATCCTTATTCAAGCTTGACATCAAACTCCTTGGTAGTTTGGTAATTACTAAGAGTCTTGCATATTAGCATGAGTTGCATTTCTCTTTATGTTATGAGTGCCTTTGAGGGTATAAGTATTTGTATGCTCCTTATGATATCATGATTACAATAGGAGAATTGGTAGTCAACCTATATTTCTCATGTTAAGGTGTAGCTAATGGTATTGCTTAATTTCTTCAAAGTTGTGTTATCATGTTATAATGTGAGTTAGTATGATATTGTCTCTCATGTTGTTATTCCTCCATGTTAGAATTGCTTTAAAGGTGAATTAATGGATTGTAGCATGTTTCACTGTTATGATTTTGTGATCACTGTAAAGAAGTTCAAAAATTTGAAAAATTGCATTTTTCATGAACAATGGTTTCAATGTGTTTAATAATGATGGGTATGAGCATGTTTAATGTTGGAGAAGGTAGTTCCTCCATAAATTAAGAACAAAGGTGAATTTTGAAATTGAAAGTTAATACAAAGTGCTTGTGTTGCAAAGTGTTTGAAAGTGTGAAATTATGCTCCTTATTAGTTGGTACTTTGATTATGAATGTTTGACCATGATTTTAAAGTGTTATGTGTTGCTAATGGAGTCCTTTATTATCTTAAAGTGTTTAGTGTCATTCAAGGAAGAATGTTATTCCAAGTTGGGGAGAATGTAACACTTTAAATGAACTAAGGTGAACTAGAGCTTCATGAATGTTTCTTTAGTTAATTTTGTGTTAAAATGAGTTATAATGATTTCCTTAGGCAGTGTGTGACGTTTGGTTAAGTTTGGAGGTTAAATGTCCGAGAAGGTCCATGACTTTTTGAAGGTGTTCCTTAGAAAGTGCTTGTGTGTCCTCATATGTTTAAGTGAAATTTACGTATTCTTTTTATTTGAAATTGGTGTGAGATTTTCCTAAGACCTAGAAGAGTATGTATAGGGGTTTAACTTCCGTGTACGACCCCATATAGATGGAACCACGAGGGGCCTAGAAGAGAACCCCATCTCTTGGCAAGAAGCTTCCAAGCAGTGAACAAACGACGGCCAAAAGGGAAGGTCCGTTTGTCAACAAATGATCCGTCGACCTTGGGAGTCAACTGGAACTTCAAGGCAAGAAAGCCTGCACAGGATAGAGGCCAACTCCTAACCAACGAACCACTACCAACGGGCCGTTGATGGACAAACGCTCCGTTGGTTGGAGCCGTATGTTAAGCTTCCCAAAAAGTTGTCACTTTCCTGTGTTGACTTGGGGTGTTTGGTAAATTCACCCCAAGTTTTTTATGAACCTAGGGTGATAGTTTTAGGGTCTTTTAGGTATATTAAAGTGTTTCAAACCCTAAGACCTAATTTTATACTTCATTTACTAAAACCCAAAAGCCCTCTTGCTTAAAAGACTCTCTCAAACTCCATAGAAGCTAGGAGTCAAGAAGGAGCTAGGAGGGCTGTTGGTGGTCAAGGTATTCATCAAAATCATTGGTGTTTCATCTAATTGAGGTATGGTATTCATCCTTGAAATCTCTTGCATTCAAGGTGTCCTTTCTAGTAGATTTTGAAAAAGGGTTTTCAACCCTAACTTCTTCTATCTTTAACTCTATATATGGACCTTGCATGAAAACGTTTTAAATGATTCAAATATGTAGTTTCTAATGTTAGTTGGTGATTTTAATGCTAAAACTTCAATGAAAACACGTTAAAGCTTTTTATTAAAGGGGTTAAAGGGGTTGAATGAGCATGATTTTGGTTTTCTTGTTTTGATATTGATGTTTATCTACTGCACTAAGGGATATATTATGATGAAATGTTGAGTAAAATACTATAGGTAATGGAAGCTTGTATAAAGGGTAAGTTGGTTAAGTTTATTAGCCTTATTTATGAATTGCTCTTGAGTGGTATGGTCCACCTTCTTGGTGGCGGTGTTTACTTTATGAATTTGGATGTACTTGGTATGTATTGTAAGTGTGGTTGTGAAGGCATAATGTGTGAAATGAAGTGATAATGAAGTTGGTTCTTCTAATGTGTATTATGAAGCGTGAATTGCATCTTTTACTTAGATTATGCCTAAATGAATAATGTATATGTTGAACATGTTAAAGTGTGTAATGTGATGAATGAAGGACTAAGCATGAATAAAGTTAATGTAAATAAAATGATGCTTATGTGCAAGGTGTGTTCACATGTACACACACTCACACTTGAATGAATGAATGAAGCTAAATTAAGTCAAAAGAGGAGTTTTGGGGTGAACACTCTTTGTGAGTTGAGATGAAGTGGTTAGTAGCAACCCCACTACATCCTAAGAGCTTTCTAAGATAGGTTGGAGGATGAATACCTTTCGTGAGTTGAGATGTGGTGTTCACTAGTTATCCTTAACATATAGTATATAATGTTGACAATCCGTGGGGAGTTATGCTTAGCACCGAGAGGATATAAAGAAGAGGTGGTTACACTTCGTGAGTTGAGATGTTGCATTACAATGTGCCTCTTGAGATGAGAACTCCTAGTTAGTAGAGAATGAATTACTTAGTAGCAATCTCCTTATTCCTTAACTATGCGCCCGCATAGGTATAGCTATTGTAAAATCCATGTAAAATCAAAAAGAAAGACCTCACTCTAGGAAAGTGGGGGGACCCTCCTACGATAAGGGAAGTATTGGGATTTTATGTGTAGATCTCATGGTCTATGTCGGTTAAGCTAACCCCCATAAAAGAAATGAAAGTACTAAGTCTTCTAAAAGAGTGTACTACTTAGGGTAAGTGGTTGAATGGGACGCTATCTATCCATTGCACAAGGTAGGCATTCCTAAAGGGGAGTCTTGGTGAGTCTTATATGAATTGAAAGTACTAAGTCTTCTAAAAGATTGTACTACTTAGGGTAGGTGGTGGAATGTGACGCGATCTATTCATTGCACTAGGTAGGCATTCAGAAAGGGGAGTCTTGGTGATTCTTATATGAATTGAATGAGCTAAGTCTTCTAAAAAAGTGTACTACTTAGGGTAGGTGGTGGAATGGACTCCATCTGTTCATTGCACTAAGCAGGCATTCCGAAAGGGAAGTCTTGGAGTGTTTTGAGTATTCTTCCAATGTCTTGTGTTTGAAAAGTGACTTGTTCTCCCGAGGTGAGTAATCCTTTAATGGGTAGTCTTGAGGATCATTTAGGTGCGCATCGAAGGGATTGTATGGTGGGTACCCTCATGTCGTACCTTTGTAAGTCTTCGGATAACCTAGTTTTTAGGGAAACTCCTACGGAAATGAGTTCACTTCCTGTTGGCTTGACTCTGGGAGTTCACTGTTTTGGGATTTAAAATAGTTCACTATAAAGGCTAAAATGAATTCACTGTAGGTTTGGTTAGTTCACTGCAATGGTAATATCTTTTACTGTAAAATGGTTCCTTTTGTTAAAATCCTGGAAATCCTTCTCTAAGTGCTAAATGATGATTCTTATTATGTTTACTCCTATATTAATGAAGGTTTAACTCAATTGGCATGAAAGTGTATCTTTACTAAAATGTCCCTTTTTGCATGTTTTTGCATATGCCATACTTAGTACATTATTTGTACTAACCCCATACCTTTCTATACTCTATAAGTATAGGTTTTGGAAGCAAGTTCAAGTCTAGAAGGAGAATCTTGGGAAAGATTCTCTCATATATCTGAGGGCATAGTTCCTATTTTCTTAGTTTTTTTATTTAAATAATTATTATGTATTTCTTTCAAACGTAAAGGGCCGTGTCCCTAAGATATTATGTTGTGTCTTTAAGTTTGTCTCGTGACGATGAGATTTTCTTAGTAATTATGAAAGAACTCCTTTTTATATTAAATGTCGTGAAAAGTTTTAATTCCACACTAATTTTCATGTCTTATGAAATGAATGATAAATAAAGGGCTTGTATGTCACCACCGGAATCTAGACCCCAGACGAGACCGGCGTCGTTGACCTCTCAGAGGTACAGACAAGCCTACTTACGTCATTCTTACTTCGTCTAGGTTAATTTTAGCAGAAAATTTGAATCTTTATGTTTCTTATCATGCATAAAGGTCATTCTACTTACATTCATAATGTTCACAATCAACCATCTAACATTAAGATTATCAACTGAAAGAAATAGTTCAATACTGCATTAAATGTATAATTGCCAAAATGGCACCAATACAATGTCTGAAATAAAAACGGAAAGAAAGACTAGTGGAACATACTCCACTAGCTAAACCCTACATCTAAGCTAGATAGTAACGGAAGACATCCTCGAAAACATGAGGGCCTACCAAATCCGGATGAAAGCTCCACGTCCGGATAGCTGCAACGTGATAGAGTTGTATGGGATTAGTACACACTTGTACTAAGTATGGGTATATGCAAGCACACACCAAGGACATGCATGAGTAAAGATAGCTCTTTCCTAACAATATGATTATGGAAATCAAGTCAGTGGACTTGCCAAATTGGTAGTAGGAAAGTTAGTGAGCTTTCCAAATTTGGATTAGGAAAGTCATGCCATGAGAGTAACATGCATCATCATACTTATCATATTGAACACAACTCATAACATCTTACACATAACACATATCATATTGCATATAGCACATAACATCTTTCATATCATTCATTCATATGTCATAATACCTTGGAATCATGGACTTAACATCAAGACTTCCCAAAATGAGGGCTCAACATATGGGACCTCAACTAGGGAGCCTTCTTTAACAAACACAGAGTCTGCTTCATTCATTCATACGTACTTCATTTCGTTCATTCATAAGCTAGTGTAAACACCAGCTATACCTAGGATGTAGTTTAAGACTCTCATCGGGTTTGCTGTGCAATGATCAAGAATAACCTAGTGTCATTACTTGAGTCTAGCTCACCTCTTGATTATCCTATCCTAACACCTTGGGTATCGTTCATTTCATTATGTGCATCATTTAAGGCTGGCCTCATTCATTCATAGGGAACTTTAACTTTAACCGACATAGATCATCTGAGCATCATGAAATCCTGTGTCTCCGCCACACCGAAAAGAGGTGGAATCACCGGTCAAAGTGACCCAAAACATGCTAGCGTACATGGGAATTGAACCCCGCTAGATCCCTATATTGGCAGTATAGGTTCGAAGACTAGGAGATATAAGGAGACCCATACCCGGCATGCCGGACAGTCTCATCTCATGAGAGTTACGTGAACCTCCGCCCTTCCCGAAAGAAGGCATCACCGCTCATAGCTAGTCTGTCGGTGCTCAGTATAAAGTTCCATTTCATTCAACTCATACGTCGTGGAAACTGGCTTCTAGTATATGGACATCATATCTCAATAGATGATTTCTCATCTCATCATTAGTATTAAGTATACATTATTCTCAATACTTTCGTTAGAGTGTTCATAGAGACTAGTCTCTTCATTAACTTTACACTCTCATATGAGTACGTTTTGGTAACATTTACTTAGGCTTATTTGAGATTGCTCTCATCTTTCACATTAACCTCCTATCATGTTGTCACCACATTCATTAACATTAGCACATTTGCTCTTTATAATTACTCACCCCTTTTTACGTGAATGTTCATTTCATCATATGCAAATGCACTTGGCCATTTGTGTGTTTCACACTCTTACTTAACCCTTCTAGGGTTTCATCATTTCATTAAATAATATTCATTTCATCATATGCCAATACACTTGGCCATTTAGTGTGTTTTACACTCGTACTTAACCCTTCTAGGTTTACATCATTTCATTACATACATCTTAGGTTCACTTATTTTTTTTAAATGTATGCTAGACTTATGGGTCTATACATACAAGTCATGATGCTTCGTTCATAGTTCGTTTAAGTGATTCATATCTTCCTAAGATTACGTGGTACAAGACTTATGCATCTTGTATGTATGCCAACATTTCGATTTCGATCTAAGTACGTAGCAATATTCTTGAATATTTAATTCACATATGACTTATGTATCAATACGGAATTTGGGCAAGGGAACCCGGTTTCGAATCCCTCAAACAACACTTATATTTTTTATTTATTTTATTTTTTGGTCCGCATGAAATTGGGACCCTAGATCGAACTCCAACATCAACGTTTCCTCTTTATTTTTTTCTCCTTTGAATTTCCTCTTCCTTGGTCGAGGGGTTGTAGGATCGAACCCCTACAACCCCTTTTATTTTTTTATTTATTTCTCCTTGTCTATTTCGAGTTGACTATGAGGTTGTGGGATCAAACCCCCACAACCTCTCTTTATTTTTCTTTTATTTCGCCTCTACTGCCTAGAGGTCGTGGGTTCAATTCCCACGCCTCACATTTCTTTTATCTTCATTTTCTCTTAACTCTCCTTCATTGCCTTGAGGTCATGGGTTCGATTCCCACGCCTCACATTGTTTTTCTTTTCATTTTCTCTTACTCTCCTCTACTGCCTTGAGGTCTTGGGTTCGATTCCCATGCCTCACATTTATTTTCTCTTTATTTTTTCTTTAAGTTCTGACCAAGAGGTTGTAGGTTCGAATCCCATTCCTCTCATTCTTAAATTTTGTATTTTATTATTAATTTTTTTCAGCCAAACACACCCGAGATCGAATCCCCTTAACCCCCATTTAATTCACGTTTTATAGTGTATCTCACGGGTGAGGTCGCGGGTTCGAATCCTAGTGACCTCACCTAATTTACACTCAATTAATTTTCCATATTTGGCCATCTACGTTTAGCCAAAACCAAACTTGTAAGTTGCTGGAAATTTGGTCACATTTCAGCTCACTTTCATCAACATTTACACTTGAACTCATAGGGTAATTCATAGATCACTTAACACGTTTTGGGTGCATTTTTCATAGGTTCGTTTAGCCAAGAGATTATCACTCAAATCAGCCACATTTCATCTTATATGAACATCACGATTTACATAGGTTTATGCACGTAAAATAACAAACATAACATTAAAATTTTTGGAGAATCAAACAGAGAACATTAGTCACGGTTACATCCTTGCACACACATGCACATAGTTTCGAAAACACATAGGTTGTCATTCATACGATTTCAAACACACAAACATGAACATATTCATCACAAAAACATAACACACGCCTAATATCTGCCAGCAACATATTCAACCTAAGAATCATTGGGAGCTAGTGACAGGGACATGCAACGGGGAAACAATCCTAGTTTTCGGATTAGAATCGACTAAATCCTAAGGGTCTCTTGGGAAAGGGACCAAGAGTAATAAAACCCAATACCTTTTATGACGCTCAAACCTCGACTTGATGCCCAAAATCTTCTCCAAAGATCACGTCTAAATCCCTCAAAGTCAACACTAACTCGACGGACAAACTTCTCTTTGCCTACGTGATTGATTTCGTTTGTTTTCTTATATTTTCGTTGTGAGTTCTTCAAGTGTGAAGAACTTTAGTTTACCTACTGTTTTTGAAGTTATTTGGCAGAGAGAATCGTGAGTGAGAGTGATAGAGATGCGAGAGAGAGAGATGAGCGTGGGAGAGAAGAGTTTTCTTAGGCTTAGGAGTCTAGTTTAGGACTTAGTCAAATAAGGTTTTATTTATTTATTAAAAATCTGATTTCCTTTTATTTTAAATCAGCTAATAAATAATAAATATAAATTAATTACATTAATTTACAAACTTAAATTAAAAACATATTTAATTCAATGCTTCCACCTAGGTTCGAACCCGGGTGGAGCAAGACTTGACTTCAAGAGCCAATTTTCGGCCCTCACTCCCCAAATTGCCCCTCCACCTTATTGATTAAATAATTATATATATTTAGGGTAATTACAATACTACCCTTAGCCTGTAAAAAGACCGTTTTACCCCTAGACCCTCCAAAACTATGATTTTCCCTTTTAAGGTCCGGTAAAGACTCATTCGAGTAAATCTTCGTATTCGAGAGCCCTACATGGTTGGACCTAACCTTTTCAAGCTCAAATAACTCCCTAAGTTAGTTGGCTTGGCTGTAGCAAGGGTTCTGAGGTCTGGTTCTACGCATCAATCCGTGTGAACCCTGGTCTAATCGTAGGCATTCTTGACACATTAAGCATTACTTATCATATCCATTTTTTTTAGGGTTGTTACATTGTACAAGACCCCAAAGGGTCAAGTACGCCTTGTTCTAATCCAAGGGTTCTCCCTAACTTCTAGGGGGTATTCTCGGGTCGTGACAATATGTATAGTGAGAGAAACACATCATCATCGATACTTGAGGACATACCCACACTTTGGAGAAATTATCCAATCCTTCCTTCAAAAGTATTCACGAACCCTTCAACGACCGCGACCCAAAAGGTTGGGGAAAAGGGACAAAAAAGTGTTAGCACATCATTTGTACTAAGTATGGGAACATATGCACACACAAAATAGAAATCACGCTAAAAAGGAACATTTGATAAAACCATGCCAAGTTACATTGAAAAACCTTATGAACAACCCAAGAACACATATAAGGAATCAATCATATACTTCTTATGATACAAGCATATTCAACAGAAGACCAACCTACTCAAGTTAAGAAAAATTAACATATTCATAGCATTCATAGCCAATGTAACTCTATCATCATGTCATAACCACAAAGCATATTCATGAGTCCATAACATTAAAACATAAGTAAAACCCTTATCCGTAAACCTTCACCAAGTATACTTGTGTAATAGTCAAGTGAAGCCCCATAACCTCACTCAACAAAGAAAACTAGCCAAAGAATCATGAATAATGTCCAACATCACATATTATATCATTATAAGTATTCATCCTCACACTTTTAGCAATATAGAACATTAACATAAAGAATCAACATAAGCATAAAATTTATCTCATAAGAGAATAACATATAAGATTCACTACCTACGATTTCCCTCAACGCCAACTAGTGTAATTTATAGGTAGAGTCTCATACCCCTACATAGACTAAGTCAAACCCCGTAAGTTCTCCTAGTTAGAATTCACTTTATAACTTCATTTTTACTTTTGTGAAGATCTTGCCTTATTCGACATAGACCACATGAGCTAATGTGAAATACGATGTCATGGAACCCTACACCGAAAGAAGGTGGAGTACTTTCCAAGGTAGTACCAAAACATGAACATAAAATCTATGTGGATCCACTAGCTAGTATTCCTATAAAAGCAACATAGTTCAAGAACTAGGAGATGTATTTGGGACCCTTTTATGCTACATGTATTATAGTCTCCAATCTCATGAGAATAATAGTGAACACACTCCTCACTACTAGTTCACTCGGTTCTAAGAAAGATTCCCTTTTCAAATGTCTTTCATTAATAATAATAACTTAGTATAGGTCATAGGAGACTACTCCTTATATATTAATAGTCTTTAGCTCAATATAATTGCGTGAGAACACCTTTCATTATTGTGACACCTCTAAAATGACTTAGGTGAATCTAGAGTCTAACATGTTGGTCATGAGAGTATAAGGTCCTAAAATGGTTTATAATGTTATAATGAGTTGGTCTCTAAAGATTTAGTTTAATTGGAAGTCAAACGTTAAGGGACGACAAAGACGTTCGACGACTAGTCACCTATGTGCCTCAGGTGTGTTTATGTGCTCATATGTGTGTGTAATGATCTTATGAGGCCCTTATATGAGTTATAATAGTTGTTTTAGGAAGTTTGTCAAGTTTCATAAAGTTTCGAGGTCAAACGTCCAAGAACGTCCATGACGTTCGAAAGGTTTGTCTTGAAACGACCTTGTGTGTCTTAGCATGTTTCATCGCGTGTTACGTGTTTATTTTTTATGAAATTGATATGGGAGGTCCTACACTCGTATAATATAATATTCCGGTTGGAAAAGTCCGGGAAAATATACCCAAGGACCAACCAAGGCTCCTTGAAGAAGGACCCTTCACAAGAGCCAAATATGTCAAGACCAGCCCCAAACGACTGACGCACTCGTCGGCCAGTAGGCTGGTTGACGCCCCGTCGATGGTGGGAGTTGTTAAATACTTAGTATTGAAGGATGGACTTCCAAATACAATTCTATGACTCAAACCAGGGACCAACAAGACGGTCCGTTGGTTGGGAGACGGCCCGTCGATGGCCAGGCGTAGGTGAAGCCTGCACCCTGCGCAGCTTCATTGTTAAATGCAAGGGTGAAGTGGTAAATTCACCACACGTCAAAATAATGGTTTTGGCGGTTACTTAGGGGTATTTATGTATTTTAAGTGGGTTTATAAGTCCTAAATACCTAGTTGAATTGATTCTTCAAAATCAAAACCTAAATTCTTTAAGAAATTCTTTAGAACTCCATTGGAGCCAAAACTCAAGGAAGAGCTTGGATTGGTGATTCTTCATCAATATTGTGGATTAACATCAGTGAAGTATCATTTGTTCATCCTTGAAACTCTCTTCATCAAAGAGACAAACTTCGAAGTGATTTTCCAAAGTCTTCTAAAGATGAACTTATCAAATTTTGTGATCTAGCCAAGGGTTATGGCATAAAACGTTTTGAATCATTGAATATTGAATGAAGTGATGTTAATTAGGTGAGTCTAACCTAAAATTTTCATGAACCCATGCAAAATATAATCTCTTCAAATTGGCTATATTATGCATGTTATGATCTTGTCTGAATGCTTATGAATTCTACTATAGTTTTCTTTGGGCTATTGAATGATGTACGAATTGTATCGGATTGATGTATAGTCTGTATTAGATTGATATATATATATATATATTGAGTTGACTTATATTCATTGAGTATTGTCATTTTGTATTTAATTGATGATCATGCCATACGTAAGGCCCTATTGGTATTTTATTCGTTGATTTAGCTATGGATTGAAGTGGTGAGAATGGATTGGTTGTACGTTTCCCTAATTATCTTTATTTTAAATAATGTGGGTCTTGAATTATGTGGTGATTAGAATGTTCCACTTATGGTGGCGGTGCTATGTGTTATAATTGTGAATTATGTGGCCTGGTCGGCGTTAGTTCATGTATTATGATGATAATTTCCTTGTCAGTATTACTTGATATATTATGATGATTGGTGTAGTTGACTTATGTGAAGTATTATAATATTTATCTACTTGTGATTAAGGTAATAGAATGTGTTCTTCAATGGATGTTGTTAGGTGATCATGTTAGACTATGACTATGTCCTGATGTGTGTAGTCTTAGGGTTGATGCATGATTCTTCCTACATGATTATAGAGTCTGGTGATGGCTATATTGATGATTCTATTGTAGTATATAGGATGACCTATAGTTGACTTGGTTTTGCCTATGTTCTTGTTTTGTAATATGCTATATGTGATAAAGTGAAGTATTGATATGTCTTGTTTAGGTTGACTTGTGTCCCTTACATGATACATGTACATTGTGAATATGAGATTCTTGACTTTGAATGCTAAAGACTCTTAGTATTGTATGTATTAATGATACTTGGCCTTGAACGTAGTGAGAAGGTCAAATTATGTGGAGCCCTCATAGAGTATTTCACATAAAGGATCACATGATTAGGTTCCATATATAATTCATAACCCAATCACATTCACCTTACCAAAAAGGTCCCCTAGGGTAGCCTTTCAAGGGTTAAGAGGATAGCTTAATGAATTTCCTAAGTATGATTTCACGCCGTTCCAGCCAACCAACGTTAAGTCCACCATTCACACAAGAAGTATATCATTATAACTTTCGACTTAAAGGATATCATAATCTCTTAACTAGGTTGAGGGATCCTCATATTTTTGAACTTCTCACTATGTTCAAGGCCACGTATCATTCACACATACAAGACTAAGAGTCTTTAGCATCTTAAGTCAAGCATCTCATATTAACAATGTACATGTATCAAGTAAGGGACACAAGTCAACCAAAACAAGACATATTAATACTTCACTTTATCACATATATCATATCATCAAAGAAGCCAATAGGCACAACCAAGTAAACTATAGGTCATCCTATATACTACTATAGAATAATCAATATATCCATCATAAGACTCATGTAATCAACTAGGAAGAATCATGCATCAACTCTAAGAATACACACATAAGGACATAGTCATAGTCTAACATGATTACCAAACAACACAACTAGAAGAACACATACTATCACCTTAATCACAAGTATATAGATATGATCATACTTTACATATGTAAACTACACAGACAGTCATAATATATCAAGTAGTTGCCGACAAGGCCATGTTCATCATAATACATAAAGTAACGCCGACGAGGCCACATAATTCACAAGTAAAGCACATAACACCGCCACCATAAGTGGACCATACCAATCACAACATAATTCAAGACTAAATTACATAATATAAAGTTAATTAGGGAAGCGTACCACCAATTCATTGTCACCAATTCAATCCATAGGTATATCATCCAATACAATACCAAAAGGCCCTTACCCATCGTCATGATTATCAATTCAATACAACAATCACAATACTCAATGAATCTAAGTCAATTCAATATATATTTATAAATATAAGACAACCTATACATAAATCTAATACAATTCTTACATCCTTCAATAGCCCAAAGAAAACTACACTATAATTCATAAGCATAGAGACATGATCACTTCACCCATAAAATCGTCAAAACTAGGATTGCATGGTTTGCATGGGTTCATAGATTTTTTAGGTTAAAATCATCAAATTAACATCAATTCAATCATAATATAATGATCCTTAACGTTTTATTGAAGAACCCATGGATAGATCACAAAATTGGAGAATTCATAGTTTGATAATTTTTGAAAAATCATTGGAATTGACTACTTGAAGAAAGATATTTCAAGGATGAAGAAACCATACCTTAATTGTGATGAAAATCTCATAAGATAGATGGAGAAAAACATGAAAAAACCCTTCCTTTTGGTCCATCTTTTTTCACAGACTGTCCTAAAAGGTATACCACGAATTTTTATAAGTGAACATTGATGGGTGCCATCGACGCCCCGTCGATTGGCCCACCCCTCGTGGGTTGGTAATTGTCGATGGCCCTGTCTTTTGACAACTTTTTGCCAAACTTGAAGGGTCCTCCTGAAGGGCCCTTTTGTAGGTCCTTGTGAAGTAGTAGCCGGACGTTCGACTATAAAACAAGTCAATATGTGTTATACACTTTACTACAAAGTCCATCATTTTCCGACTTCTAAAACTTAATAAATAGGCTAAGGCACACTAGCACCTCATTGAACTTGTTTCTTGACGTCATGGACGTTCTTTGACGTTTTAATTCTAAAACATCCTAAATGACTATATAACATTAAAATTGACCTTAAATAGTGGCACGACCTTTAGAAACTCATGTTAGGCTCTAGAACACGTCTTAGACTTTCGGAGTGTTACAATTAGAGAGGCTTTACTTTATTTAGCCTGAGCCATGAATACTCATGTAAATAGGGGTGTGATCCTAGAGTAAATATTGTGCAGAGTACTATAACATCAGATTGAGAGATTTTGTGAGGATGAATCCTCCTATCTTTTTTGGCTCTAAGGTGGGAGAGGATCCCCAAGAATTCCTAGGGGGGGGGTGTATAAGGTGTTGAGTGCCATGGGGGTTACTTATAGGGAGAAGGAGTAGTTAGCTTTGTACCAATTAAGGGAGGTTTATCAAGTGTGGTACACTCAATGGAAAGATAATGGGCCGGTTGAGTCAGGTCCAATAGAGTGGGAAGAGTTTAAGGAGGCATTTTTAGGAAAGAACTTCCCCTTGAGAGGAGGGAGGTGAAGGTAGAAGAGTTTATAATTGTCAGAAAGGAAATATGAGTGTTCAGA
>CM040625.1:38221064-38276912 GCA_022817965.1 Solanum lycopersicoides
TTCAGTAGTACACTTTAAATTCACTATGTTGTCTAGATATTCCCCATCCTTAGTGTCTAACCCTAGGGATGAGATGAGTAGGTTTGTGACCGGGATTGCTGACCTAGTGAAAGAAGAATGTCGTACGGCCATGCTCCATGACGATATGACTTTATCTAGACTCATGGTGTATGCTCAATCCATTGAGGATTCTAAACTTTGTAGTATTGCTAGAAACTTGAAGAGGGGTGGATATATTGATCAAAGAAAACCTAGGTTCAAGAAGATGATTTCAAGTCAAGATGAATCTAGGGGTGCTAAGGTGAAACTTGAGAAGGGTAGTGGTTCTCAAGGTGACAAGACTAGCTGTGCTACTTGTGGAAAGAGTCACTATGGGAAATGTCTATTTAGTACCGGAACTTGTTTTAGTTGTGGTAAAGATGGACACAAGGTGAGGGATTGTCCTTTTATTGCTTCTAGAGGAAAGGAAGGTACGCAAGTCCCTCCAAGTGTTTCAGGTGGTGATGCTCCGAAGAAGAATCACTTTTATGCACTCCAGGCTAGGGGATGAAAGCCGGATGAGCATGATGATGGTGGTATGTTCTAGTATTCTCTCTTTTGTCTTATGAGTGGTATGTTCTAGTATTCTCTCTTTTGTCTTATGAGTTCCTTCTAATTGGGGGAGTATGGTTAGTAGAGGAGCTAGATGATCATAGTAGCATTTTGCATGGTGCATTATTTTTAGGAATCTTGTTGGAATTAAATTTCATTGATTCCTTGCATTGTGCATATTATGAAGTTATGATTATGTTGTAAAATGTATTTATATAGTTTTATCCATCATATTATTATTTTTCCATCATCAATTGCCTAAATGTTGCATTTTTGGAATTTTGAAGCATATTCACTGCCAGGGAATTCAGCTTACTGTAACATTTTTGGAAAATTGACTAATTTGTTCTTTTGTGTAAAATTGTTATAATATTTATAGAATGGATGTATATGGGAATGATAATAAATATAAAAGGAGTTCATGCTATTTGAAATGAATACTGTGAGTCTTATGGTATGATGAGTCATAGATTTATTTCTAGCTTCTTATTGTGTTGTGAATCTCTTGATTAAATGAAATTGATGTTTCCCCTATATGTGGGCATTGTACATTGTGTAGTATATTTATGTGCTGCTATTCTTGAGTTTTTTACCTCTTAAGTATCAAAAGTGTAGCACGTGTCATTCGAGGATGAATGTTCCCAAGTGGGGGATTATTGTTACACCTTCAAAATGATCTTGGTTGAACTAGAACCTAACATGGGTGTCATGATGTTTTAAAGTCATAAAATTGTTAATAAAAGTGTTCTTAGGTAGTATCTAAATTTTGGAAGTGTTTGTAGGTCAAACGTCCATGAACGTCCAAGACGTTCGAAAACTAGTCGAAATTGAACTTGAGTGCCATAGTGTTTTGTAGTGATCTTTTGGGGGATGGTTTGAGGGTGAAATTGTGTGTCGATGGTTCCTATGTGTATAATGACATGCAAAGGGTCGAAAAATCCAAGAAAGACGCCCCGGGGACCAGCCAAAGGGTCCCTAAGGAGGACCCAAAGTTGGCTAAGAAAGCTGCAGCGCCAGCAAGAATCTGGCAGTGGTGCAGCTAGCACTGATTTGGGAAAATTCTTTCCCTGTGATGAGGGGCCGTCACGAACTATTCAGTCTCGAAATTTTCCAGAAACAATATTTGAAAATGCCTCCGCGACGCGCAGTGAACTCCATGATTTGGCCGCGTTGTTTTTAACTCAAATTTGAGTTGGTTAAAATGCCCAATAAGTGCAGGAGTCTTTTGGGTAATTTGGAGATTGTTTATTGAAGGTTATTTTGTCTTTTTATACCCCTAAACTCACCAATCAAAGCTAAACCCTCAATTACAAACAAAATCTCTCCGTTCTTCTCTCCAAAACCTCCATTGTTGAAGCTTGGGAGCTCAAAGGAAGAAGACTGTTTTCTCATGTTTTTCTCCGTCTATCTTATGGGATTTTCATCACAATTAAGGTATGGTTCTTCATCCTTAAAATCTCTTTCTTGAAGGAGTCAATTCCAATGATTTTTCAAAAATTATCAAACTATGAATTCTCCAATTTTTTGATCTATCCATGGGTTCTTCAATAAAACGTTAAGGATCATTATATTATGATTGAATTGATGTTAATTTGATTATTTTAACATAAAAATCTATGAACCCATGCAAACCATGCAATCCTAGTTTTGACGATTTTATGGGTGAACTGATCATGTCTCTATGCTTATGAATTATAGTGTAGTTTTCTTTGGGCTATTGAATGATGTAAGAATTGTATTAGATTGATGTATAGGTTGTCTTAGATTTATAAATATATATTGAATTCACTTAGATTCATTGAGTATTGTGATTGTTGTATTGAATTTATGATCATGACGATGGGTAAGGGCCTTTTTGTATTGTATTGGATGATATACCTATGGATTGAATTGGTGACAATGAATTGGTGGTACGCTTCCTTAATTAACTTTATATTATGTAATTTAGTCTTGAATTATGTTGTGATTGGTATGGTCCACTTATGGTGGCAGTGTTATGTGCTTTACTTGTGAATTATGTGGCCTCGTCGGCGTTACTTTATGTATTATGATGAACATGGCCTTGTCGGCAACTACTTGATATATTATGACTGTCTATGTAGTTTACATATGTAAAGTATGATCATATCTATATACTTGTGATTAAGGTGATAGTATGTGTTCTTCTAGTTGTGTTGTTTGGTAATCATGTTAGACTATGACTATGTCCTTATGTGTGTATTCTTAGAGTTGATGCATGATTCTTCCTAGTTGATTACATGAGTCTTATGATGGATATATTGATGATTCTATAGTAGTATATAGGATGACCTATAGTTGACTTGGTTGTGCCTATTGGCTTCTTTGATGATATGATATATGTGATAAAGTGAAGTATTAATATGTCTTTTTTGGTTGACTTGTGTCCCTTACTTGATACATGTACATTGTTAATATGAGATGCTTGACTTAAGATGCTAAAGACTCATAGTCTTGTATGTATGAGTGATACGTGGCCTTGAACATAGTGAGAAGTTCAAAAATATGAGGATCCCTCAACCTAGTTAAGAGATTATGATATCCTTTAAGTCGAAAGTTGTAATGATATACTTCTTGTGTGAATGGTGGACTTAAGTTGGTTGGCTGGAACGGCGTGAAATCATACTTAGGAAATTCATTAAGCTATCCTCTTAACCCTTGAAAAGCTACCCTAGGGGACCTTTTTGGTAAGGTGAATGTGATTGGGTTATGAACTATATATGGAACCTAATCATGTGATCCTTTATGTGAAATACTCTATGAGGGCTCCACATAATTTGACCTTCTCACTATGTTCAAGGCCAAGTATCATTCATAAACACAATACTAAGAGTCTTTAGCATCCAAAGTCAAGAATCTCATATTCACAATGTACATGTATCATGTAAGGGACACAAGTCAACAAAAACAAGACATATCAATACTTCACTTTATCACATATAGCATATTACAAAACAAGAACATAGGAAAAACCAAGTCAACTATAGGTCATCCTATATACTACAATAGAATCATCAATATAGCCATCACCAGACTCTATAATCATGTAGGAAGAATCATGCATCAACCCTAAGACTACACACATCAGGACATAGTCAAAGTCTAACATGATCACCTAAAAACATCAATTGAAGAACATATTCTATTACCTTAATCACAAGTAGATAAGTATTATAATACTTCACATAAGTCAACTACACCAATCATCATAATATATCAAGTAATACCGACAAGGAAATTATCATCATAATACATGAACTAACGCCGACCAGGCCACATAATTCACAATTATAATACATAGCACCGCCACCATAAGTGGAACATTCCAATCACCACATAATTCAAGACCCACATTATTTAAAATAAAGATAATTAGGGAAACGTACAAGCAATCCATTCTCACCACTTCAATCCATAGCTAAATCAACGAGTAAAATACCAATAGGGCCTTACCCATGGCCATGATCATCAATATAAATACAATAATCACAATACTCAATGAATATAATCAATCTCAATATCATATAGAAAACTATAGTAGATTCATAAGCATTCAGACAAGATCATAACATGCATAATATAGCCAATTTGAAGAGATTATATTTTGCATGGGTTCATGAACATTTTAGGTTAGAATCACCTAATTAACATCACTTCATTCAATATTCAATGATTCAAAACGTTTTATGCAATAACCCTTGGCTAGATCACAAAATTTGATAAGTTCATCTTTAGAAGACTTTGGAAAATCACTTCGAAGTTTGTCTCTTTGATGAAGAGAGTTTCAAGGATGAAGAAATGATACTTCACTGATTTTAATCCACAATATTGATGAAGAATCACCAATCCAAGCTCTTCCTTGAGTTTTGGATCCAATGGAGTTCTAAAGAATTTCTTAAAGAATTTAGGTTTTGATTTTGAAGAATCAATTCAACTAGGTGTTTAGGACTTATAAACCCACTTAAAATACATAAATACCCCTAAGTAACCGCCAAAACCATTATTTTGACGTGTGGTGAATTTACCACTTCACCCTTGCATTTAACAATGAAGCTGCGCAGGTTTCAGGCTTCACCTACGCCTGGCCATCGACGGGCCGTCTCCCAACCAATGGACCGTCTTGTTGGTCCCTGGTTTGAGTCATAGAATTGTATTTGGAAGTCCATCCTTCCACAATAAGTATTTAACAACTCCACCATCGACGGGGCGTCAACCAGCCTACTGGCCGACGAGTGCGTCAGTCGTTTGGGTCTGGTCTTGACATATTTGGCTCTTGTGAAGGGTCCTTCTTCAAGGAGCCTTGGTTGGTACTTGGGGATATTTTCCCGGACTTTTCCAACCGGAATATTATATTATACGAGTGTAGGACCTACCATATCAATTTCATCAAAAATAAACACGTAAAACGCAATGAAACATGCTAAGACACACAAGGTCGTTTCAAGACAAACCTTTCGAACGTCATGGACGTTCATGGACGTTTGACCTCCAAACTTCATGAAACTTGACAAACTTCCTAAAACAACTATTATAACTCATATAAGGACCTCATAAGATCATTACACACACATATAATGACATAAACACACCTGAGGCACATAGGTGACTAGTCGTCGAACGTCTTTGTCGTCCCTTAACGTTTGACTTCCAATTAACCTAAATCTTTAGAGACCAACTCATTATAACATTATAAACCATTTTAGGACCTTATACTCTCATGACCAACATGTTAAACTCTAGATTCACCTAAGTCATTTTAGAGGTGTCACAATATTGAAAGGTGTTCTCACGCAATTATATTGAGCTAAAGACTATGAATATATAAGAAGTAGTCTCCTATGACCTATACTAAGTTATGATTATTAATGAAAGACATTTGAAAAGGGAATCTTTCTTAGAACCGAGTGAACTAGTAGTGGGAGTGTGTTCACTATTATTCTCATGAGATTGGAGACTATAATACATGTAGCATAAAGAGGGTCCCAAATACATCTCCTAGTTCTTGAACTATGTTGCTTTTATAGGAATACTAGCTAGTGGATCCACATAGATGCTATGTTCATGTTTTGGTACTACCTTGGAAAGTACTCCACCTTCTTTCGGTGTAGGGTTCCATGACATCGTATTTCACATTAGCTCATGTGGTCTATGTCGGTTAAGGCAAGATCTTCACAAAAGTAAAAATGAAGTAATAAAGTGAATTCTAACTAGGAGAACTTATGGGGTTTAACTTAGTCTATGTATGGGTATGAGACTCTACCTATAAATTACACTAGTTGGCGTTGAGGGAAATCATAGGTAGTGATTCTTATATGTTATTCTCTTATGAGATAAATTTTATGCTTATGTTGATTCTTTATGTTAATGTTCTATATTGCTAAAAGTGTGAGGATGAATTCTTATAATGATATAATATGTGATGTTGGACATTATTCATGATTCTTTGGCTAGTTTTCTTTGTTGAGTGAGGTTATGGGGCTTCACTTGACTATTACACAAGTAGACTTGGTGAAGGGTTACGGATAAGGGTTTTACTTATGTTTTAATGTTATGGACTCATGAATATGCTTTGTGGTTATGACATGATGATAGAGTTACATTGGCTATGAATGCTATGAATATGTTAATTTTTCTTAACTTGAGTAGGTTGGTCTTCTGTTGAATATTCTTGTATCATAAGAAGTATATGATTGATTCCTTATATGTGTTCTTGGGTTGTTCATAAGGTTTTTCAATGTAACTTGGCATGGTTTTATCAAATGTTCCTTTTTAGCGTGATTTCTATGTTGTGTGTGCATATGTTTCCATACTTAGTACAAGTGATGTGCTAACACTTTTTTGTCCCTTTTCCCCAACCTTTTGGGTCGCAGTCGTTGAAGGGTTCGTGAATACTTTTGAAGAAAGGATTGGATAATCTCTCCAAGTGTGGGTATGTCCTCAAGTATCGATGATGATGTGTTTCTCTCACTATACATATTGTCACGACCTGAGAATACCCCCTAGAAGTTAGGGAGAACCCTTGGATTAGAACAAGGTGTACTTGACCCTTTGGGGTCTTGTACAATGTAACAACCCTAAAAAAATGGATATGATAAGTAATGCTTAATGTGTCAAGAATGCCTACTATTAGACCAGGGTTCACACGGATTGATGCGCGTAGAACCAGACCTCATAACCCTTTCTACAGCCAAGACAACTAACTTAGTGAGTTAGTTGAGCATGAAAAGGTTGGGTCCAACCATGTAGGGCTCTCGAATACGAAGATTTACTCGAATGAGTCTTTACCGGACTTAAAAAGGGAAAATCATAGTTTTGGAGGGTCTAGGGGTAAAACGGTCTTTTTCCAGGCTAAGGGTAGTATATTAATTACCCTAAATATATAACTAATTATCTAATCAATAAGGTGGAGGGGCAATTTGGGGAGAGAGGGCCGAAAATTGGCTCTTGAAGTGAAGTCTTGCACCACCCGGATTCGAACCTAGGTGGAAGCAATGAATTAAATATGTTTTTAATTTAAGTTGGTAAATTAATGTAATTAATTTATATTTATTATTTATTATCCGATTTAAAATAAAAGTAAATCAGATTTTTAATAAATAAATAAAACCTTATTTGACTAAGTCCTAAACTAGACTCCTAAGCCTAAGAAAACTCTTCTCTCCCACGCTCATCTCTCTCTCTCACGTCTCTATCATTCTCATTCACGATTCTCTCTGCCAAATAACTTCAAAAACATTTGGTAAACTAAAGTTCTTCACACTTGAAGAACTCACAACAAAAATATAAGAAAACAAACGAAATCAATCACGTAGGCAAAGAGAAGTTTTTCCGTCGAGTTAGTGTTGACTTTGAGGGGATTTAGACGTGATCTTTGGAGAAGATTTTGGGCATAAATTCGAGGTTTGAGCGTCATAAAAGGTATTGGGTTTTATTACTCTTGGTCCCTTTCCCAATAGACCCCTAGGATTCAGTCGATTCTAATCCGAAAACTAGGATTGTTTCCCCGTTGCATGTCCCTGTCAGTAGCTCCCAATGATTCTTAGGTTGAATATGTTTGCTGGTAGATATTAGGCGTGTGTTATGTTTTCGTGATGAATATGTTCATGTTTGTGTGTTTGAAATCGTATGAATGACAACCTATGTGTTTTCGAAACTATGTGCATGTGTGTGCAAGGATGTAACCGTGACTAATGTTCTCTGTTTGATGCTCCAAAAATTTTAATATTATGTTTGTTATTTTACGTGCATAAAGCTATGTAAATCGTGATGTTCATATAAGATGAAATGTGGCTGATTTGAGTGATAATCTCTTGGCTAAACGAACCTATGAAAAATGCACCCAAAACCTGTTAAGTGATCTACGAATTACCCTATGAGTTCAAGTGTAAATGTTGATGAAAGTGAGCTGAAATGTGACCAAATTTCCAGCAACATACAAGTTTGGTTTTGGCTAAACGTAGATGACCAAATCTGGAAAATTAATTGAGTTAAATTAGGTGAGGTCACTAGGATTCGAACCCGCCCCTCACCCGTGAGATACACTAAAAAACGTGAATTAAATGGGGTTAAGGGGATTCGATCTCGGGTGTCTTTGGCTGAAAAAAATTAATAATAAAATACAAAATTTAAGAATGAGAGGAATGGGATTCGAACCCACAACCTCTTGGTCAGAACTTAAAGCAAAAACTGAAGAGAAAATAAATGTGAGGCATGGGAATCGAACCCAAGACCTCAAGGCAGTAGAGGAGAGTAAGACAAAATGAAAAGAAAAAAAATGTGAGGCGTGGGAATCGAACCCACGACCTCAAGGCAATGAAGGAGAGTTAAGAGAAAATGAAGATAAAAGAAATGTGAGGCGTGGGAATTGAACCCACGACCTCTAGGAAGTAGAGGCAAAATAAAAGAAAAATAAAGAGAGGCTGTGGGGGTTTGATCCCGCAACGTCATAGTCAAGTCGAAATAGACAAGGAGAAATAAATAAAAAAATAAAAGGGGCTGTAGGGTTTCGATCCCACAACCCCTTGACCAAGGAAGAGGAAATTCAAAGGAGAAAAAAATAAAGAGGAAACGTTGATGTTGGGGTTCGATCTAGGGTCCCAATTTCATGTGGACCAAAAAATAAAATAAATAAAAAATATAAGTGTTGTTCAAGGGATTTGAAACCGGGTTTCCTTGCCCAAATTCCGTATTGATACACAAGTCATATGTGAATTAAATATTAAAGAATAATGCTACCTACTTAGATCGAAATCGAAATCATGGCATACCTACAAGATGCATAAGTCTTGTACCACGTAATCTTAGGAAGATATGAATCACTTAAACGAACTATGAACGAAGTATCATGACTTGTATGTATAGACCCATAAGTCTAGCATACATTTAAAAAAAATAAGTGAACCTAAGATGTATGTAATGAAATGATGTAAACCTAGAAGGGTTAAGTACGAGTGTAAAACACACTAAATGGCCAATTGTATTGGCATATGATGAAATGAATATTATTTAATGAAATGATGAAATCCTAGAAGGGTTAAGTAAGAGTGTGAAACACAGAAATGGCCAAGTGCATTGGCATATGATGAAATGAACATTCACGTAAAAAGGGGTGAGTAATTATGAAGAGCAAATGTGCTAATGTTAATGAATGTGGTGACAACATGATAAGAGGCTAATGTGAAATATGAGAGAAATCTCAAATGAGCCTAAGCAAATGTTACCAAAACGTACTCACCTATGAGAGTGTAAAGTTAATGAATAGACCAGACTCTATGAACACTCTAACAAAAGTATTGAGAATAATGTTTACTTAATACTAATGATGATATGAGAAATCATCTATTGAGTTATGATGTCCTCATACTAGAAGCTAGCTTCCATGACGTATGAGTTGAATGAAATGGAACTTTATACTGAGCACCGATAGACTAGCTATGAGCGGTGATGCCTTTTTTTGGGAAGGGCGGAGGTTCACGTAACTCTCATGAGATGAGACTTTCCGGCATGCCGGGTATGGGTCTCCTTATATCTACTAGTCTTCGAACCTATACTGCCAATATAGGGATCTGGCGGGGGTCAATTCCCAGGTTCGCTAGCATCTTTTGGGTCACTTTGGCCGGTGATTCCACCTCTTTTCGGTGTGGGGGAGACACTGGATTTCATGATGCTCACATGATCTATGTCGGTTAAAGTTAAAGTTCCCAATGAATGAATGAGGACATCCTCAAATGATGGACATAATGAAATGAACGATACCAAAAGTGTTAGGATAGGATAATCAAGAGGTGAGCTAGACTCAAGTAATGACACTAGGTTATTCTTGATCATTGCACAACAAACCCGATGAGAGTCTTAAACTACATCCTAGGTATAACTGGTGTTTACACTAGCTTATGAATGAACGAAATGAAGTACGTATGAATGAATGAAGCATACTCTGTGTTTGTTAAAGAAGGCTCCCTAGTTGAGGTCCCATATGTTGAGCCCTCATTTTGGGATGTCTTGATGTTAAGTCCATGATTCCAAGGTCTCATGGCATATGAATGAATGATATGAAAGATGTTATGTGCTATATGCAATATGATATGTGCTATGTATAAGATGTTATGAGCTGTGTGCAATATGATAAGTATGATGATGCATGTTACTCTCATGGCATGACTTTCCTAATCCAAATTTGGAAATCTCACTAACTTTCCTAATACCAATTTTGCAAGTCCACTGACTTGACTTTCCATAATCATGTTGTTAGGAAAGAGCTATTTTTACTCATGCATGTCCTTGGTGTGTGCTTGCATATACCCATACTTAGTACAAGTGTGTACTAATCCCATACAACTCTATATTTTTAGGTGCAGGCACAGGTGGATGCTAGAGCTTACAGGTTGACGTTGCAGCTATCCGGACATGGAGCTTTCATCGGGACTTGGTAGGCCCTCATGCTTTCGAGAATGTCTACCGTTACTATCTTTATTAGATGTAGGCTTTAGCTAGTGGAGTATGTTCCACTAGTGTTTCTTTCCATTTTTATTTCAGACATTGTATTGGTGCCATTTTGGCAATTTTACATTTAATGCAGTATTGAACTTTTTCTTTCAGTTGATAATCTTAATGTTAGATGGTTGATTGTGAACATTATGAATGTAAGTAGAATGACCTTTATGCATGATAAGAAACATAATGTTTCAAATTTTCCGCTAAAATTAACCTATATGAAGTAAGAATGACGTATGTAGGCTTGTCTGCGACCTTTGAGAGGTCAACGACGCCCGTCTCGTCTGGGGTCTAGATTCCGGTCGTGACAAAGTTGGTATCAGAGCACTAGGTTAAATTCTGAGGATAATAAGTTCACATCAACCACATTGAGTAGTTTCTAAGTCATGGTAGTGAAGTGCACCACTATCCTGAATTAGAGACTGCATGATGCATAGGAAAATTTCCATTCTTCTACTCTTTATCGTGCTATCTAGAGCTTTGACACTTTGTGTCATTCTAAGTATCTAACTCCTTCTTGTGTGAGTGCATAAAAGAATACACACAAGAATTAGATTGGCCAAGTGGTCTAAGGTGCCAGACTCAAGATTTGGCCTTCCCAAGAAGGGGCAGTGATTGAAATGCCCAGCGTGAATGACAGACGTTTGGTAAGTGGTTGTTCGCAAGGAGGTGAGTACATGGTAGGTTCTAAATCCTGCTATGAGTATTGATGAAGAGGAGAAGGCTAAGTTGGTTGCTTACTAGATCAAGGTAATGGCTCAGGTATGGATTACTTCATAAATGCTAGACTACCATAGACTATCAAAACAGGGTAGTAAGGTTAAGTTTCCGAATAAGTTAGACTTAAAATGGGAAGGGTGTGGTCCAAGTCTAGTCGGCCAACTTGAAGGCCAATAAAATGATAGCTAAGGGGAATTTGTACCACTTAGTTGGAGTCAATTACTTACATCAAGAAGTTCCTTCCATAGACTCAGTGTCAATAGTGAATGAGTTCCCAGATGTCTTTTCGGAGGATATACCACGAATCCCTCCTAAATGTGAGATTAACTTTGGTGATGATTTAGATCCCAATGTCAAGCCAAATTCTATTCCCCCGTATAGGATGGCACCAGCTGAACTCAAAGAGTTGAAGTTGCAGTTAGAAGATCTACTTGATAAGGGTTTCATCCAGCCGAGCATATCCCCATGGGGCGCTCCAGTGTTATTTGTGAAAAAGAAAAATGGAATCCTTAGAATGTGTATCGATTATCGGCAGCTCAACAAAGTCACTATCAAGAATAAGTATCCACTTCCCAGAATAGATGACTTGTTTGACTAACTCCAAGGGTCTAGTTTCTTCTCTAAGATTGATCTTCGTTCAGGGTATCATCAGCTTAGGGTTAGGGATGGACATATCCCAAAGACAACCTTTCGAACCCTTTATGGTCATTATGAGTTCTTAGTTATGTCATTTGGTCTCACGAATGCACCTGATGCATTTATGGATCTCATGAACAGGGTCTTCCGTGAATACCATGACTCTTTAGTCATAGTATTCATTGATGACATTCTCATCTACTTTAAGACCAAGGAAGAGCATGAACAACATTTGAGACTAACCTTGCAGGTACTTAGACAACATCAGCTGTATGCCAAATTCAACAAGTGTGAATTCAGGCTCAGATCAGTGACCTTCCTGGGTCATGTTGTGTCCGATAAAGGTGTGGAGTTAGATCCCAAGAAGACTGAGGCTGTTGAGAAATGGCCAAAACCTCTTACTCCCACTGACATCCATAGCTTTCTGGGATTGGCTGGTTACACCGCAGGTTCGTGGAGGGCTTTTCTTCCATTGCTGCCCCACTGACATCTTTGACTAAGAAGAAGGCCAAGTTTGAATGGACGGAGACTTGTGAGAAGAGTTTCCAGGATCTCAACGACAGATTCACTTCAGCCCCGGTGCTTACTTTGCCTAAGTGTGGTGAGAATTACACTGTTTATTGTGATGCATCTAGGGTTGGTTTGGGTTGTGTTCTTATGCAGGTTTGTAAGGTGATAACTTATGCGTCCAGACAGCTCAAGGTTCATAAGAAGAATTATCCCACTCATGACCTGGAGTTGGCAGCTGTGGTGTGTGCACTGAAGATGTGGAGGCACTACTTGTATGGAGTGCATATGGATGTGTTCACAGACCAGAAGAGTCTCCAGTACGTGTTCACGCAGAGAGAGTTGAATCTACGTCAGCGCAGATGGTTGGAGCTGTTCAAGGACTATGACATGAATGTTCACTACCATCCAGGTAAGGCTAATGTTGTAGTTGATGCTTTGAGCAGGACGAGCTTGGGAAGTATAGCCCATGTTGAGTATGAGAAAAAGGAGTTGGCGAAAAATGTACACAGACTGGCCAGACTGGGTGTGCGATTGGTTGACTCTACTAGTGGGGGTGTTTTAGTTCATCCTAGTTTTGAATCATCCTTGGTAGTTGAAGTCAAGAAGGGTCAGCATCTCGATCCTGTGTTGATGGAGCTGAAGGACTCAGTGTTGATAAAGATGAATGAGTCTTTCGCTTTGGGAGGTGACGGCATACTTAGGTATCAGGACAGGCTGTGTGTACCAGATGTGGATGATTTGCGGACCAGGATTGTTGCAGAGGCCCATGGTACCAGATATTCCATACATCCAGGTTCCACCAAGATGTATCATGATCTTAAGTAGATTTATTGGTGGGATGGCATGAAGAAGGACATTGCAGAATATGTGGCCAAGTATCCTAATTGTCAGCAGGTTAAGGCAGAACATCTTAAGCCTGGCGGTCTTACTCAGATTATTGAGGTTCTGGCTTAGAAGTGGGAGGCCATTAATATGGACTTTGTGGTTGGTCTTCCGAGGACTAGGAGACAACATGACTCCATATGGGTTATTGTGGACAGGATGACTAAGTCTGCCCACTTTATCCCTATGAAGTCTACTTACCCTGAGGATTATGCGAGACTCTACATTGATGAGATTATGAGATGGCATGGGATTCCTTTGTCTATCATTTCAGATAGAGGAGCTCAGTTTACTTCACATTTCTGGAGATCTTTCCAGAAGAGCTTGGGCACGCACGTAAAGCTTAGTACTGCCTTTCATCCTCAGACTGATGGGCAGGCAAAACGCACCATTCAGACATTGGATGACATGTTAAGAGCGTGTGTGATTGACTTCAGGGGTAGCTGGGATGACCATCTTCCTTTGATAGAGTTCTCGTATAATAATAGCTATCACTCCATCATTGGGATGGCACCGTTTGAGGCACTGTATGGTAGGATGTGTAGATCTCCAGTTGGGTGGTTCGAGGTTGGAGAGTCATCCATTTTGGGTCCAGAGATCATTCATGAGGCCTTAGAGAAGGTTAGAGTGATTAGGGATAGGTAGGCTACTGCTTACAGTCGGCAGAAGTCATATGCCGATAACATAAAATGGACCTTAGAGTTTGATGTTGGTGAGCAGGTCTATCTGAAGATATCACCTATTAAGGGGGTGATGAGGTTTGGCAGGAAGGGGAAGTTGAGTCCGAGGTATGTTGGGTCAGACGAAATCCTACACCGTGTGGGTGAGGTGTCCTATGAGTTGGCATTGCCTTTGGAGCTAGCTTCTGTCCATCTAGTCTTTCATGTATCCATGTTAAAGAAGTGCCTAGGTGATCCAGCATCGATTCTACATGTGGAAGGTTTGGGGGTCGATGAAGACTTGTCCTACGAAGAGGTACCTGTTGAGATCTTAGACAGACAGATCAAGCGGCTGAGGAACAAGGAGATTTCCACAGTGAAGGTGTTGTGGAGGAATAATCTTGTTGAGTGTGCTACGTGGGAGGCTGAGGCCGATACGAGATCCCGCTACCTGTTGACACCCAATTTTGATCCTCTTCGACAATAATTAATTCACGAGCTTCTCAAATTCTAAATAAGTTTGAAGTACTTTATAAAATTTCAAATACTTTTCAAATCATTTTTAAAGTAGCTTTAGTCGTTATTTTTATAATTTTGTAAGTGATATATGTTTTATATATTAGTTTAGTTTTAATAAAATAATCAGAATCTTCTAAAAATATTCTAGTTTTACTTAGCGCTTTATGAAGTTGATCTTGTCCATTTTAATAGCAGCTTATATTTTTAGTCTTTAATTTTTATTTATATCAATTATTTTACCCTGCTTAGAATTAAGAAGCTCGTTAATTATTTAACGTCAGTTCATCATTTAAAATGTAGCCGAATTTTCTAATCAACTCAATTGACGCAGTTTTAAATTTAATTCGGCTAATTGATGCTTCTATCTTAATTGCATTGTAGCATGTCTCAAGTTAATTTGGGACTTTTTTAAAAAAATATGTCCAGCAAGTCCAATTCCTTTTCTTAATTTTCAGTAGTCCGTTTCGTAAACCCCAGCCCACTCTTTAACACAAATATCCCAACCCATTTTTCCCTAATTCCAATTCATTTCCAGCCCACCTTTCTCCACTTGACCCGGCCCACTTCATTGTTCTCAAAGAGACCCAGAAAACGTTGGCAGCAGTAGCAATACACGATGGAATTGACGGTAAACCATGGCAGCAATGCGTGATGGCCCTTGTAAGCTTTTCACTCTTGCCCACGCGAAGGCTAATCAACGACGAAGCGGAGAAGAGCAGGCCAGTACAATGCGATTTTGTCTTCTTCCCCAAACGTCCCTATCTTCGTACAATCGCAGCAGCAAAAGCAGTGTTGCTTTTGTCCTTGCAGCAGCGTCAGCGTGCTCTCGTCCTTGTGACCTCAAGATCGAGCCACGTAGCTCCAAGGACGATGGAGTCGATCCCAGCCCTCCACCTCGCCCCCCAATCCGTTGGGAATTTGGAATCACATTGGAATATTCCTGAGTTTTGGATAAAATTTGGATTTTTGAATTCAAAATTTTCTGGGCCTGGTATTGGAATCGTCCAGCCCATATCCCTTTTTCTGCCCTAGCTCTTCCTGATTATAAAGGTTTTTCTCACTCTTTTCATGGAAAAAGAAAAAAAAGAAAAAGAAAAAGTTTGAGCAAAGTTCGGAAGAACAAACTGTTTTAAAGATTCATTTTAAGTAGAATTTCTTGGCCAAGGCAAATGGAGAAGGAGTTTAAGGAAGTATTTCAACACACTTTAAGCACAAAATAATAGTTTTTTTTAGGTGTTTGAGTCCGTTATTTCGCTCGGAGTTTCTAGCTTGACACTTGCGTTTTGAGTTTCTCGTTGTGAAGGTCGTCTCTGCTCGTCCTGTCCAGCTCGCTGCCCCAAAAGAGGTACATCTCCCACCACTTCTCTACTTCTCTCTCATTTGTTTTGAATCGAAAATGATGGGTTATGGTGCGTGAGGCATTGAAATGCTTCAGGTTTAACTTTGGTAGTTTCATTTGTTATGATAAGTTTGTTCTGTTGGAAATGACGCCTTCTATTTTTTTAGTTTCAATGTTGGATTTCGTTAATGGTATAATCCCGTCTTCTTTATAGTTTGCTCGTGATATGGGTTGTCCGCTTTATGGTCTTGAAGGTTCATATATTTTATTATAGTTTTGTAAGGACCTAGTCTTTGTTCACGTCAAGACATATCGTTGTCAGCATTCTTGGTTTACATTTAGATTGCTTCGTTTATAGTTTTTGTAGCCCGTCTTTAATATGATCATATCTTTGATGTGAAGATGTTCCAATTCCTTTTCTTAAAATAGTTGTTATTCTCATTTTCCCATTCTTAAAATAGTTGTTATAGCTACTGGTTTGTTTTAGTTGATTAAGTTTCCTCTCTTTCCTCCCTTTATCTTATTTGAGTTATTTTGAGATAGAAGAAAAGAAGCTACAAGCTCTCATTCTCTGTGATTAATTTTGCTGGGAGCATGCTATCCAAGTTTGGGAAAAAATTCTTTCTTGGACTTCCCTTAATTTATTTGAGGTTCTCTTAGTGTCCACCCATTTAGTTTAAGTTTCTCATTTGTTTACAAAGTGGTAACAATTTTCTCAAACATATAGGGTGCATGCAGATCAATACTAGTAGTCTTCAAAGTTTCGATGGGTGCTCATGCTTTACTAATAAATGTTTGTTTAAATTGCTATTGAGATTTGTTTCCCGCATAGGCTATGAGTTGAAAAATCTAGCTTCACTTCTATATTTGGGTTCTTTATTTCTCTCTCTATATATATATATGTATATATGTATATATAGATATATATATATATACACAATAGTTTGGTGGGGTCACCCTCTAAATATGTTATTTTCCTCTTTGTTTGCCTATGTGTACACCTGCCCTGTTCCTCCTCTCGGAATTTCATAAGCATGGAATATATGCAAATTGTTTTTCTTTTCTTTATTTTGTCCTTAATAGCCCATTTAGTTATCATTTTACCAGTAGGTTATTTCATTCCAATGACAAGGAAATATGTCTTTATTAAGTTCTCTTATGTTTACGCGTATATGCATTTGTCTTATATATCTAACTTGTGTGTCTAATAAATATACATACATATGCGTATGTTTGATTAACTTGCAAATTTCTTAAATAGGCTTCTTTAGCGATCAATTCTTGTATCACAGTTGGTTTGGACATGGTGATATCCCTATCTTATTTTCATTAAAATATGATGGAGAATGGGGGATAATTCTATTGTTTGTATTGGCTCTTCGTTCATATATATGTAATATATATATATATATATATATATATATATATATATATATATATATATATAAATTCAATTTTGGGTTTAATTTGCTGTTTCTTTGAGGTCTATAAGCAAGTGGAGCTTAATCTGTGATTTTGTTTGAACCCGTTAATTACTTCTCTTATCATTTGCATTTGCATTAGTTTGTATACAAATGTGTTTAAGCTCTAAGTATGTCATCATGTTCTAATTCGCAAAGTTATTTACTGCCTTGAGTCCAATAGTTGAAATAATTATGTTCTTAGTTTGATTTTCAACTGTCTTCCACTTCGTTCTTTTTCTTTTATAAATTATGTCTCCTATGCTTTATATATATACTAATTCCTACCATCGTTTTATTTCGCATGTGAATTCGTCCGAGTTCTTCATGGACTTCAATCCCCTCTCTTGCAATTTGGGAGAAATTTTTTTGTCGATTTGAGCGGTCACTATAAAATGGCGTTCAGATCCGAAGTTTAAAGATTTAAAGATAGTTGAAGAAGTTGGGCCAAAGGAGGCCCACTTTATCTATTCATTCCTTGTGGTATTTATTTTTGGGCATAAGCCCTTGTCGTCTTTCACTTTACTTTATTTATCTTGTGTAATTAGTTGCTTAGTTTAGGACAGGTACAAATGGGTTGAAACCCAAAAAGAAAAATGGGTCAAAAACCCAAAGCAGGTGGGTCCAAAACCGGTCAAGGCGAACATACCCGGATTTGGACCCCAATCTCTTCCCCTTTCTCTTTACTTGCTTTTTAATTACTTGTCTATTTTACTTGTTGTTAGTCTAAGAGTTAGGAAAATCCGATTCCCTGCAAAGCGCCACTTTTGATTTTAACGACTCGTTCAAATCAAGTAATTGGCTTAAAGGACATTTCAAATTAAAAGACACTTAGATAAATAATTTTCACTTTCAAAATAATCTTAAATGATTTTTGGCTTTCTCCTTTCAAATAAACTCTAAAGAGTATTTTTTTTTATCGCAATTGTAATCCTTAGCCAAATAATTAGTTGTTGGATAACCGTAAGTTAGCGGAACGTCTTAGGTACTTTTATAACCTTCCTAAGACGTTAATATGAATCCCCGAACCCCTTTTAAATGTTTTCGATTTGATTTTTCTTTTAAGTCTTTTGGAAATATTAGTTTTCTTGATTTTTCTCATAAATTAAGTGGTGGCTCTTATAAAAGGTTATTTTTCGATAAAACAGAAATGGCGACTCTGCTGGGGATTAGGAGGATTCTAACCTTAAAACTAACGTATTTTGGCTATGTGAGTTAACTGTTTATCTGTTTATTTATTGCTTTATTGAACTGTTGCATTCATGGCATATCATAACTCCGTCAAACGACAATTATTCTATTTTTCACTAAAGGACGATTATGCGGGTTCGCAGTCGTTCATTAACCAAAGATCTTCTCGGGGCACCCTGACGAGTGTAGTTGGCTACTTGATAGTCAACGATCGTTATCTGTCCCAGCCAAAGTATTCCGCTTGGGTTACCCTTTCCACTCTAAATACAACCCACTGTTAGTTAAACTAAGATAGAGCGAAATCCAATCCCGAAAATAGCGCATTGGCCTAAGACGACCCAACACCCAAGGTGTGTTGGACCCATTAGAAAGACCACCTTGAGTCCAAAGATCCCACGGCTCGATAGGACGATCATATTGTGTGTTCTGAAGGATGTATTGCGTGTTTAAATGTTTGTTGTATCGTGGGGGGTGGAAATTAATTGGTTGTATGTTTTTGTAGATGTCGAGTCAGTTTCTTCATTTCAACATGGTCACCAAGACGCCAGACATTCTCCGTGTATGGTGGTACAACCTCAAAGATTGTCAAAAGAGAGAAATCTCGATTCACCTAGGTCACCTACCTTCGATAATGGATTTCAAGGTTTGGCCCACGTTTATCGAGGTTATCACTCGGTTTTGGGATGACAAAAGGATGGTGTTTCGATTTGGAGACATCGAGATAACACCAACACTAGAGGAAATTAAAGACTGTATAGACTCTATTGGGACATGTGGTAAGAGGAAAAAATGTCCCGATCATCATATCCTTCTGCCAGATAGGCCAACTGCCGGAGAATTGAGAGACATATTGTTACTAGTAAGAGCTAACTGGTTGGACGCCCAGAGCATACCACTAATGAGATTCTTCGAAAGATGGGGGCACGATAGCTATTTTGAGCAATTTCCAAATGAATTCCATAATCACAGTACTTGGATGCAAACCCAAGTCATTGCATTCTCCGCATGCCTTTTAGGAACTATGGTATTCCCTAAAAATGGAGAAAAAGATATCGACACCCGAGTCGTGATGGTAGTGGACGCCATTTTCAGAGGCATAGGCAAGAAACAAGAAGAAAAGAAATACTGCAGTTTGGCTCCGGTCATTTTGGCCGACATTTATCGATCTTTGAGTCTGTGTAAGAACGTATTTCCATTTTTCCAAGGTTGCCACATTCTACTTCAATGGTGGATGACTGAACATCTCTGCAAAAAGGATGGTTCTCGACCACAAGAGTTGGCCAAGCCAAGCAAGACGAGTCCCCTGGATAATTATGAATTCTACCTAAGCATCCGCAGATTCCCAATTCATACCACCAGAGGTGCGTGGGCGAGGGTATTTTATGATTTGAGAGAAGGAGATATACAATGGATGTTACCGAACTTCAAATCCGAGAGGATAGATGCACAAGGGGCCAAACTTCCATTTTTAGTTCTTCCTGGCATCAGAGGATTACGGCCTTACAACCCAGCTAGGGTGATGCGGCAATTTGGTAGAACACAAATCCTACCCGTCCAAGGGGATGCTAGCTTTTTATTGTCGATTACAGCGAGAACGGCAAAATACCTTTCGCCAAGATCATCCTCCAAGAGTGGGCCGGACGTGTTAACATGAAATGGGATATGGCTGAAAACAGATATGAAGCTGGGTATGTCGATGAATACAAGACATGGTTGAAGAATGATCTCTGTGGTGTAGTGAACCCAACACCACGCGCAGGTCGAGAAATTGAAGATGTACAGACAAGGCTTCAAATCCATGCATATCATTTTCAGCAAGAATGGGACCGAAGGGAGCAAGAATTTCAGCAAAGGGAGCGAGAATTTCAGAAAAGGGAGCAGGAATTTCAGAAAAGAGAGCAAGAATTTCAGCAGAAGGAGCAAGAATACCAGTTCCGAGAGTTAGAAAATCATAGGGTTTTGGCTGGGACGTCACAAGAATTAGCTGATACAAGGACTTGTCTGATGCGTTTGGATACGATCCTGGACGAGCAGATGAACACTCTACAAGTCGTACCAACATCTTCCAAAGCTGCGTTCGCTGAGCCGTACGTGTTCACAAGCAAGTGCATTATCCGCGAAGAAGTAAAGAAAGCCAGAAGAGGAGCAGAGCCATCAACATTCTAACTCCCCTGCGTGGGATTGTTTTCTATCTGTATTCGCATTATACCCCCTCCCTGAAAATGTACCCCGTTTTGATTGAAGTTATGTAACGAAAGTTATAATTTTAATTAAAGTTATTTTGGGGGGTGCAACAATATGTTTCAAATGATGCAATACATCCTTCAGATTCGCTAGGCCTACCCTTGGCACAAAAGGGTCACATGCATGGTTAGGACGCGATATATGTGCTATTTAACTGCTTATGTGTTGTGTTGCTGTGAATGAGGATATCGAAAACCCACTCTTTTTCAGAAATTTCCAAAAAATACAAACAAGTCACTGTTACAAAAATTGTCCGACCAAAATTTTCCCGAGTCTTAAGTTTCTCACTCAAAAGACATCTCTCATACGACAAATCCTAAACATTACTCTATTGTCTCAGAAAAAGCAAATCACTGCTATGGATAAGGGTAAGAATATCCAGATGAGGCTCACTGGAGAGGAGTTACAAAGAAAGATAGAAAAAATCACACAAAAGATTCAAGAGGTCAGAGAGGAGGGGCTTAGGGTCGAAATTGCCACGTCAGTCTACAAAGCTGCGACTGCGACACTGGACGAAGAATTGATGTCAAAAGAAAAGAGGAAGAAAAGTATTGAGGAAGAAAAAGAGGATCTAAGCCAAAAATTGGACATGCTTCGATTACAGATTCAAGAAAGAGAGGCAAGAGAAGCAGAGATAGATTCGGAAACCGCGAGTCTGTTGGCCAAAAATGTGTCACTAGATGAAGAACTGAAAGCGGAAATGACTGAATTCATCGCTATGAAAGAAAGGATGTCGGCATTAAGGAAGAAGAACAAGGCGTTCCACCACGACATGATAGACAAACTTCAGAAAATGCGCAAAATACTCTATCCGTGAGCAAGGGGCCAATAGTGGTCCCGAAACGCTCACCCGAATTGACTGAGGAGGACGACGGTGAGGAAATCGTCTACAAGCCTCCATTTCTGGGTCGTCTGAAAGGAAGAGAGTGACGCTGCAACAAGAAGAGAAATGACTAACGTGTCATCGTCATGTTATCTTTTAAGAATTCCAATGTTGTCTTTCAATTTCCTTGTAACCGTAATGAAAGAATGAATGAAAATATTTTATCCCGAACTCGAACTACGTTGGGCCTGAATTCTCCTTGTGAGATACGTAGGCAGCCTCTCTCGGCCCGGCCCCTATTTTTAAAAAATTTCATTCGTTCTTTTCATATTACAAGAGGATACAAAGATCAGATCAACGGACGTCAGAAAACAACTGCAAGAAGACCTTAGCTCAACGCGATTTGGCCTTTCTGAGACAGTGTCAAACTAAAAGAGCAAGCAAATTCCTGCTTGTAAAAAATCTATTTTCGTCCTTACTCGTGGGTTGAAGATGTTCCTCAAACCTAGCAACTTGTGTGTTTACCTGCTCTATTTGTGATATTATGTGTTTTGTATTCTGAGTCCAAACTGACAAATCTGCCTTTGAGTTGTTTTCCTCCTCAGGTATTTTGGACTGATCTGTGTTGATTAAGCTGGCAGATCATCCTTACTTCACCAGATCAAAAGGTCCCGCAGATTCCTTCCCAGGGCAAAGTTCTGACAGAGGAAAGGCAGTTATGGGGGATAATAATGAAGAAGTGAGTCTTACTGATGTTGTGGTGGCTCAACCCACCGTAGCAGAACAAAACGAACTGATCATGCAGCTGATGCAACAAATCGCTGAAATGAGAGTTGAAATGCAACGAAGACAAGATATGCCTCCACCGGGATTTGGTCCTAATATTGCTGATGGAAGACCTCCGATCTACTTCCCTTCATCAAATACGGATCAAACTCAGAATCAGCCTTCTACACCTGTGCATAATCCGTCTGTGATAGATCTAACAACCCAAAAACCCCAATACGCTTCTGTATCTTACCAAACTCCATCGCCTCTTCCAAATAACCACCCTCAAATGCCACCCCATCCTCAGAATACTCAAACCGCCCCACCGCCACAGAATCAAAATCAAAATCAAAATCAAACTGCCTTCAATCCCCAAACACCTCATCACCATTTAAATCAGAACACCAATCCTCAGGCTTACCCACAGAACTACCAGACCGCCCAAAATGTTCCAAGGCCCTCTATAGCCCCACCCCTCCCAAAAAGAGCCACCTTCCAAGTTCCCGTTCCTGCTGAGCATGAGGTGCACGGTTCTGAGTTGGATCACTATGAAGAACAGGAAAGAGAATGGAAGGCAAAGGAGGATGCGAAGATCGATATAAAAGAGGAAATTAAAAGGGCTATGAAAGAGCTACAATGCATCCCAGACGTCGTGGGACTCAGTTATGAAGAGTTGTGCATCAACCCAGATTTGAACCTTCCCGAAGGGTTCAAAATTCCAAAGTTTGACACCTTCAGGGGAGTAGGCAACCCCATGGCTCATCTAAGAGCATATTGTGACCAGCTCGTGGGAGTTGGCAGGGATGAGGCCTTGTTGATGCAGCTTTTCAGCCGAAGTCTATGTGGGGAGGCCATCGAGTGGTTTACGTCACACGAAACCAGACAGTGGCCCAGTTGGAATGCGCTGGCCAAAGACTTCATTGACCGATTTGCATACAATGTTGAGATAGTTCCCGATCGGTATTCTCTAGAGAAGATGAAGCAGAAACCAACTGAAAGCTATAGGGAGTTTGCCTATAGATGGAGGAAGGAAGCAGCAAGAGTAAGGCCGCCCATGACAGAGAAAGATATTGTGGAAGTGTTTGTGCGGGTGCAGGAGCCGGAATACTACGATAGAATCATGTTGCTAGTCGGAGCTAAATTCGCCGAGATAGTCAAAGTTGGTGAGACAATCGAAGACGGTTTGAAATCGGGGAAAATAGCCCGTGTATCCGCGTCACCTGGATCTTCAGGATTGATGAGGAAGAAAAGAGAGGAAGTTGCCGCTGTCTCGTATGGGGAAAGAAAAACCCCAGAAACTCGTCACATTCCCAAGATCGTTCCAGGCCTTCCCCAAAGTCTCACCAAGCCTACTACCCGCAATCCAATCATCCCAATAACCATAATACTACCTCCACCTATCCAAACGCTCAAGTTCCGTTGTATCAGAGTCCACCCCTTAATCTCCAAAATCTTTCCCCCATATACCCAAATTACCCTCAACCTTACCAGATTCCATCCCCTTATCAGAATATTGCTCCCAACTGTGCAAATGTACAGTCGAGATACCGAGCACCATCACCCGTTTATCAAGTCCAAGCTCCATTATATCAAAACCCTCTGCCGAATTACCAAGCTCCATCGCCAAATTATCAAACAAACCCTTATCCTAGAAGCCAAGCTCCTCGTCCGAATACCCAAAATTATCAGCAGGTGCCTCCCCCTCAGCAAAGTGGTTATGACCCTTCCCGACCCAGATTTGAAAAAAGGCCCCCAAGGAATTTCACTGCACTTGCTGAAAGCCGGACCAAACTATTTGAGAGACTAGCCGCGGCTGGATACATCCACCCTGTGGGTCCCAAGTCCGTGGATGTCAATTCAAAGTTCTAAAAGCCAGATCAAAGATGTTCTTATCATTCCAACAGTGTTGGACATGACACGGAAGATTGTATCAACCTTAAGCATAAAATTCAGGATCTGATCGATCAGGAGGTAGTTTCTCTCCAACCGGCGGCACCAAAATGTCAACACAAACCCGTTGCCGAATCATGGAGGTGGCAATGTTAATATGATTGAAACGGACGAAGACGGGTGTGGCACAAAGATGATTACCCCCATTGTGCATGAGGACTTGGAAAGGGCTGTCGCTTCTTTAAGCGTCAAAGAAAGAAGAGAGTTCGTTATTTTGACACCTACAAAGGTTGTTGCCTTGGTGCCGTCAGAAACTCTTGTCAAACCTAAGTTTGTTATTGAAACCGCTGCTGCTCAAGGCATGACCAGGTCTGGAAGGTGTTACACTCCTGACGAGCTTGCTCTCGGAGGACAGAAGAAGGACCAGGCTAAGAGGCCGATAAGCGAGGGAGAAGCGGAAGAATTCTGGAGAAGGATGCAACCAAAGGATTATTCCATCGTCAAACATTTAGAGAAGACCCCGGCTCAGATCTCCGTGTGGGCTCTGTTGATGAGTTCTCAATCACATAGGCGGGCCTTAATGAAAGCTCTCGATGACACATACGTACCCTCAGGTACAAGTAGTGATAACGTGGCTGCCATGATTCATCAAGTTATTCGAGGGCACCGAATCAACTTTTGTGACGATGAGCTGCCTATTGAAGGGAGGTCACATAACAAGGCGCTACACATTACTGTGATATGTCGTGAGAAGGTCATAAATCGTGTCTTGGTAGATGACGGATCCGGCTTAAATATTTGTCCATTGTCGACACTGAAGTAGTTACGTTTTGACTTGGGAAAGTTGGAGTAAAACCAACTCAACGTAAGGGCTTTTGATGGGGTCCAAAGAGATACCTTGGGAGCGGTAAATCTGGTCATCCAAGTGGGTCCGGCAGAGTTCAGCACAAAGTTCCAAGTCTTAGATATTGATACAAGTTACAACCTTCTTCTGGGAAGGCCTTTCATTCATATGGCTGGAGCTGTGCCTTCTACTTTGCATCAGATGATGAAGCTCGTTTGGAGAAATGAAGAGTTGGTTATTCATGGTGAAGGGAATCGCTCTGGTAGACAGGCGCCGATTATTGATGAAGTGTCTCGGGGCACCGATTTCTATACAGTGGAGCTGGTAAATGCCACTGGTGAGGATTTGGCCCCACAGCCTCATATGCCTGCCGTGTATAAGATGATAGCCACTGTGATGCTGCAGAATGGTTTTGAGCCAGGTGTTGGATTGGGAAGAAATTCCCAAGGAATTATTGAGCCTGTTTCGGTCCCCGTCAAAGGAGCTAGATATGGTTTGGGGTACGTCCCTACAGATGATGATTTGAAGCTTAAAAAGAAGAATGATCAAGCATTAGCTAAACCAATCCCTCATCTATATCAATCATTCCCAGTTCGTGAGCATGCAGAGGAGGAGAACCTGGGGGAAGGAATCTGTGGCCTTTTTGAAGAGATAGATGCTATTATTGAAGAAGAGGTCAAGCTGAAAGGATTCCGTGATGCTGAGCCCGGAGAGACGCTGCAGAACTGGACCTCCACGCCCATCCTGGTCTCCCGAACTCCTTGGTAGAAGGGCATCATTTTATGCATGTTTTAATCGGTGGTAGTCCGGAAGAGGCCCGAGACCCGCCATTTTGCATTTTAACTATTTGAACTTTAAATTCCCGTCGTGATATTCAAAAAGGCAATATGGCTCTGCCATGGCCAAAGTTTGCATTGTTTTTCAATTTTTATGAAAGCCTCTTTTATTTTTTTTAATTTGGCTTATTTAATCATCTGTCATGCTTTGATTTTCTAACTTCGTTTATTTATGGTTTCAGTAAGGTAAATTTTAAACCTGCCAATGTCATGTCATGTCACGAGCTGAATGAACAAAATGAGGCAGGTGATGATGAGGTTGATGATTACGGAGAGGAAAGTGAGGAACCAGAGTATGTTGCCAAGGAATTTCGTCAGTTTGAAAATCAGTATAAACCAAATTTACAAGAAACTGAAACGGTAACCCTGGGCAACCAAGAGTGTGTCAAAGAGGTTAAAATCAGTATTCACTTGAGGGAGGATCAAAGGAAAGGACTGATTCACTTGCTTGATGAGTACATTGATGTGTTCGTTTGGGAAGTCAGTGACATGCAAGGGTTGAGTACCGATGTGGTGTCTCACAAATTATCAATTAATCCAGGGTTTGAGCCGGTGAAGCAAAAAACTCGGAAATTCAAGCCTGAGTTGAGTTTAAAGATTAAAGAAGAGATCACCAAGCAGATTGAGTCTCGGCTAGTAGAAGTGACTCAATACCCAACATGGTTGGCGAATGTTGTTCCGGTCGCCAAAAAAGATGGGAAAATCAGAATTTGTGTCGACTACAAGATCTCAACAAAGCTAGCCCTAAGGATAACTTTCCGGAAGCAAGTTTCCAATCTGAGTGACAATGCACCAAGAGTTTTGGAAATTATGTCCGTATAAGTTCTTACCTATGGATGTGAAGAGCTCCACATTCATGGCTAAGAGGTTATAAGCCTCCTTTTCATCCTCGTTTAATTTTGTCATTTGTCTAGAACCAAAGGTTATCTAACATAATAGATTTCCTTTTCAATCGATTGAGTCGAACTACAAACAGCCAGATTCCTATGGTTTAAGGATATGTAGGCGAGCTCAATGTTGAAAACTCGGCTGTATTCCGACTTTCGCTCTCGAGCATTTCGATACATTTATAATCCGGTGTCGAGATGACTTTGAATTCTTTCAAAATCGTGCGTTAAATCAAGCGTATCGAACTACAAGTGGCCTGAATTCTCATATAGCCTGAGATATGTAGGAAGCTCATTTCCGGGGTTCGGCCATAATTCCTATAGTCTTACCAAATATTATAGATAAGATGAATTTGTGGTCGGTCAAAATTGGGTTGGTCAATTTCATTTTCCTCGAATTTCTTGCGTCAATTCAAGTAAAACGAGGGACAGTTGTTGACACCCAATTTTGATCCTCTTCGACAATAATTAATTCACGAGCTTCTCAAATTCTAAATAAGTTTGAAGTACTTTATAAAATTTCAAATACTTTTCAAATCATTTTTAAAGTAGCTTTAGTCGTTATTTTTATAATTTTGTAAGTGATATATGTTTTATATTATTAGTTTAGTTTTAATAAAATAATCAGAATCTTCTAAAAATATTCTAGTTTTACTTAGCGATTTATTAAGTTGATCTTGTCCATTTTAATAGCAGCTTATATTTTTAGTCTTTAATTTTTAGTTATATCAATTATTTTACCCTGTTTAGAATTAAGAAGCTCGTTAATTATTTAACGTCAGTTCATCATTTAAATTGTAGCCGAATTTTCTAATCAACTCAATTCGACTTAGTTTTAAATTTAATTCGGCTAATTGATGCTTCAATCTTAATTGCAGTGTAGCATGTCTCAAGTTAATTTGGGCCTTTTTTTAAAAAAATATGTCCAGCAAGTCCAATTCCTTTTCTTAATTTTCAGTAGTCCGTTTCGTAAACCCCAGCCCACTCTTTAACACAAATATCCCAACCCGTTTTTCCCTAATTCCAATTCATTTCCAGCCCACCTTTCTCCACTTGACCCGCCCACTTCATTGTTCTCAAAGAGACCCAGAAAACGTTGGCAGCAGTAGCAATACACGATTGCATTGACGGTAAACCATGGCAGCAATGCGTGATGGCCCTTGTACGCTCTTCACTCTTGCCCACGCGAAGGCTAATCAACGACGAAGCGGAGAAGAGCAGGCCAGTACAATGCGATTTTGTCTTCTTCCCCAAACGTCCCTATCTTCGTACAATCGCAGCAACAAAAGCAGTGTTGCTTTTGTCCTTGCAGCAGCGTCAGCGTGCTCTCGTCCTTGTGACCTCAAGATCGAGCCACGTAGCTCCAAGGACGATGGAGTCGATCCCAGCCCTCCACCTCGCCCCCCAATCCGTTGGGAATTTGGAATCACATTGGAATATTCCTGAGTTTTGGATAAAATTTGGATTTTTGAATTCAAAATTTTCTGGGCTTGGTATTGGAATCGTCCAGCCCATATCCCTTTTTCTGCCCTAGCTCTTCCTGATTATAAAGGTTTTTCTCACTCTTTTCATGGAAAAAGAAAAAACAGAAAAAGAAAAAGTTTGAGCAAAGTTCGGAAGAACAAATTGTTTTAAAGATTCATTTTTAGTAGAATTTCTTGGCCAAGGCAAAGGGAGAAGGAGTTTAAGGAAGTATTTCAACACACTTTAAGCACAAAATAATAGTTTTTTTTTAGGTGTTTGAGTCCGTTATTTCGCTCGGAGTTTCTAGCTTGTCACTTGCGTTTTGAGTTTCTCGTTGTGAAGGTCGTCTCTGCTCGTCCTGTCCAGCTCGCTGCCCCAAAAGAGGTACATCTCCCACCACTTCTCTACTTCTCTCTCGTTTGTTTTGAATCGAAAATTATGGGTTATGGTGCGTGAGGCATTGAAATGCTTGAGGTTTAACTTTGGTGGTTTCATTTGTTATGATAAGTTTGTTCTGTTCGAAATGACGCCTTTATTTGTTTAGTTTCAATGTTGGATTTCGTTGATGGTATAATCCCGTCTTCTTTATAGTTTGCTCGTGATATGGGTTGTCCGCTTTATGGTCTTGAAGGTTCACATATTTTATTATAGTTTTGTAAGGACCTAGTCTTTGTTCACGTCAAGCCATATCGTTGTCAGCATTCTTGGTGTACATTTAGATTGCTTCGTTTATAGTTCTTGTAGCCAGTCTTTAATATGATCATATCTTTGATGTGAAGATGTTCCAATTCCTTTTCTTAAAATAGTTGTTATTCTCATTTTCCCATTCTTAAAATAGTTGTTATAGCTACTGGTTTGTTTTAGTTGATTAAGTTTCCTCTCTTTCCTCCCTTTATCTTATTTGAGTTATTTTGAGAAAGAAGAAAAGAAGCTACAAGCTCTCATTCTCTGTGATTAATTTTGCTGGGAGCATGCTATCCAAGTTTGGGAAAAAATTCTTTTCTGGACTTCCCTTAATTTATTTGAGGTTCTCTTAGTGTCCACCCATTTAGTTAAAGTTTCTCATTTGTTTACAAAGTGGTAACAATTTTCTCAAACATATAGGGTGCATGCAGATCAATACTAGTAGTCTTCAAAGTTTCGATGGGTGCTCATGCTTTACTTATAAATGTTTGTTTAAATTGCTATTGAGATTTGTTTCCCGCATAGGCTATGAGTTGAAAAATCTAGCTTCACTTCTATATTTGGGTTCTTTATTTCTCTTTCTATATATATATGTATATATGTATGTATATATATATATATATACACACAATAGTCTAGTGGGGTCACCCTCTAAATATGTTATTTTCCTCTTTGTTTGCCTATGTGTACACCTGCCCTGTTCCTCCTCTCGGAATTTTATAAGCATGGAATATATGCAAATCGTTTTTCTTTTCTTTATTTTGTCCTTAATAGCCCATTTAGTTATCATTTTACCAGTAGGTTATTTTATTCCAATGACAAGGAAATATGTCTTTATTAAGTTCTCTTATGTTTACGCGTATATGCATTTGTCTTATATATCTAACTTGTGTGTCTAATAAATATACATACATATGCGTATGTTTGATTAACTTGCAAATTTCTTAAATAGGCTTCTTTAGCGATCAATTCTTGTATCACAGTTGGTTTGCACATGGTGATATCCCTATCTTATTTTCATTAAAATATAATGGAGAATGGGGGATAATTCTATTGTTTGTATTGGCTCTTCGTGCATATATATGTAATATATATATATATATATATATATATATATATATATATATATATTTAATTTGCTGTTTCTTTGAGGGCTATAAGCAAGTGGAGCTTAATCTGTGATTTTGTTTGAACCCGTTAATTACTTCTCTTATCATTTGCATTTGCATTAGTTTGTATACAAATGTGTTTAAGCTCTAAGTATGTCATCATGCTCTAATTCGCAAAGTTATTTACTGCCTTGAGTCCAATAGTTGAAATAATTATGTTCTTAGTTTGATTTTCAAGTGTCTTCCACTTCGTTCTTTTTCTTTTATAAATTATGTCTCATATGCTTTATATATATACTAATTCCTACCATCGTTTTATTTCGCATGTGAATTCGTCCGAGTTCTTCATGGACTTCAATCCCCTCTCTTGCTTTTCGGGAGAAATTTTTTTGTCGATTTGAGCGGTCACTATAAAATGGCGTCCAGATCCGAAGTTTAAAGATTTAAAGATAGTTGAAGAAGTTGGGCCAAAGGAGGCCCACTTTATCTATTCATTCCTTGTTGTATTTATTTTTGGGCATAAGCCCTTGTCGTCTTTCACTTACTTTATTTATCTTGTGTAATTAGTTGCTTAGTTTAGGACAGGTACAAATGGGTTGAAACCCAAAAAGAAAAATGGGTCAAAAACCCAAAGCAGGTGGGTCAAAACCGGTCAAGGCGAACAGAACCCGGATTTGGACCCCAATCTCTTCCCCTTTCTCTTTACTTGCTTTTTAATTACTTGTCTATTTTACTTGTCGTTAGTTTAAAAGTTAGGAAAATCCGATTCCCTGCAAAGCGCCACTTTTGATTTTAACGACTCGTTCAAATCAAGTAATTGGCTTAAAGGACATTTCAAATTAAAAGACACTTAGATAAATAATTTTCACTTTTGAAAACAATCTTAAATGATTTTTGGCTTTCGCCTTTCAAATAAACTCTAAAGAGTATTTTTTTATCGCAATTGTAATCCTTAGCCAAATAATTAGTTGTTGGATAACCGTAAGTTAGCGGAACGTCTTAGGTGCTTTTATAACCTTCCTAAGACGTTAATATGAATCCCCGAACCCCTTTTAAATGTTTTCGATTTGATTTTTCTGTTAAGTCTTTTGGAAATATTAGTTTTCTTGATTTTTCTCAAAAATTAAGTGGTGGCTCTAATAAAAGGTTATTTTGAGGATAGCCTCAAAATTTCAACATCGATTTATCGACAAGTTTAGAGTGACTCGGAATACTCCCCAGCAGAAGTCTCCATTTCTGTTTTTATCGAAAAGGGATATTTTTAGGAAAATTTTCGATTTTTTAGAGTCGCCACTTAATTTTTAAGAAAAATCAAGAAAACTAGCATTTTCAAAAGACTTAAACAGATAAAATCATTTGAAAATTTTGAAGGGTTCGGGGACTCATATTAACATCTTAGGAAGGTTTGAAGCTCCTAAGACGCCTGCTAACTTGCAGTTGTCCGACAACTAACTTTGTTTTGGCTAAAATTTGCTTAACCTTCGAAGTAGTGAAAATGTTTTGAATTGTTTGCAAAATGAATACCTAGCCTTTTATCTAAATTAAACATATAACTTTAAAAAATTTATTATTTTAAATTATTTAAACTTGATTCCATTTAGGTCGTTAAAATATTACGGCGTTTGCGGGGATTCGGATATTTAACCTTAAAACTAACAACGGAAAGAACAAATAATTAAGCAAATAAGAGAGAGAGAGAGAGAGAGCTGGGTTGGGTCCAATTCCGGATTATCTGTTCGCCTGGACCAGAATTTGGACCCACTTGTTTTGGGGTCTTAGGCCCATTTGGTTTGTACCTGTCCTAAACTAGCAAGATAATAATTTTATTTCTTTGGGCCTGAGACCCAAAATTTCACCTGTCCTAAACTAGCAATATAAATAAATAAAATTTACAAAGGCCAAAGCCCAAAATAAAATACGATATAAAATTAAGACAAAATGTGGGCTTTTGACTCCAAAGTCTTCAACTCCATCGCCTTCATATCCTTCGAATTTCGGGGACCTATTAGTCAAATTCGATGCTGGCAAACTCGAGATGAGAACGAAATGTAATTGGGCCATTATGGACCTCTCGATATACGGGATGGTGGGTTCATGGTGAACCCGAGCGGATTCACATGTCGCAAAAATAATAATAAAGAATTAGTACCTCAAAGTAACAAAATAACACTATATTTGGTTCAATTTAGCACAAGGAACCTCAGAATTATGTAGTAAATTGAAATCTATCAAACAAAATGAACATTTGACTGCCAAGGGGGAACAAATTTATGAGGAAAAAAAAAAGAAGAGGGCCTTAAACCATGCTAATAAATAAAGAGTATTCATGCAACTACTCCAAATAAACTCAACAAAGATGAAAACAGTGATACAAGCAAACTGATTAACTAATATACTATGCAATAAATATTAAAGTCATATTGCAATATAAACCAAATAGATCCTGTCAAACTTCCAAATTCCAACAAATCAAAATAGGCAACGGAAATTATCTAAACCAAAAAAAAAAAAAGATGAGCAAAAGGAAAACTACGGTGTGTTGGAAAGTTACACAAAGCTAAACATGATTTTGAAGTTAAGAAATTATAAAAAACAATAACAATTGTAATAATAAATATAATACTAATGGAATTCCCATTACTGATAGCAGCTAACAGCAAGACAAGTGCCAAAATAATTTAGACTTTCTAAAGGAACACACAAATGAAACGGAATGGGTTTAAAACTAAAAAAAAATATTACTTAAACCCATTTAATATTCATATATGAGAGACAATTAGGAGCAAAATAATATTCAAAACTTTGTTCTATTAGGCGACAGCCCCGACAAACGAAAAAAAAAAATATAACATAAAATGATAACTTAGATATACGATAAACATGCTAATACCCATCTACAAAGGTTGCATGAGATAGAAGTAACATGGCAGACAATAAAAACTAAAAGAAAGGCAACAGTAATTTTGGCATGAACCAAAATTCCAACAGGGAGTTCATGCCATAATACAATAGGACAGATAAAGGAAAATCATCAAATACAATATCAAAGAGGAGTAAATAACCTTAAGCTTAGTCGAACAAAAGAACACGAGCTTAAATGAAACTGATGTCATAGCAGACGACCTAATGACTATGGGATATGAACATAACGCATCATTATGTACAGATGACGAATAACAATCATAGACAGGAAAGACTACGACCCCAAACAAAACAAACAACTGCATTTTTGAGTCAACAACGGATTACAGCAGCACCATCAGTCCATAACAAAATGAGCGTAAATACACCGGGAACAGTCATAAACAAAGAAATATACCTTTAGTTGGGCAGCCAACGTGACAAGACGAGCAGCAGAGGGGACGTTGACTTCTTCCACACGAGCTCCGATACAAGCACTCCAGGCAAAATCCGAACGAAGGACTACTAAAAAATTTAGAGGACAGGGCTTGTTTGAAGATCTTTCTAGTGTAAGATAGCTAACCACCAGAAATCCTTTTCCAAACTCTCTTTCTGTCCACCAATTCCAAAACTAAAATCTCCAAAATAAAATAAAATTCCAACTCCGAGATTCTTTTCCCTTTCTCAAGTTCTTTAAATGTTTATTTTCTTAGAGATGAGGTCTAAAGGACGAGAAAAATTCAACCCTTTCCCTGTATTCTCCCCAAAAAAAAAACCTCCCTCTTACAGTGGAGAATAAGAGCTTAAATAGGAGAAAATTAGGGTTCCATCCTTTCTGGGAGGTAAAAGGGTAGAACTGGAATTTGAAAATCGATTCCTCAAATTTTGAATTCTCTCCCAAGATGAGGAAAAACTGCTGCCAGGATGAAAAACAAATGTCAAATCCCCTAAAATCCGGACGAGGGAAGCGATGCGTATGGCTGAGATTAAATCCATCGTCCTTGTGCTCGACGTGGCACCCATCCACGCGAGCCAAGGACACTGGACGCTGCTGCGAGGACAGAACGCAGGCGGCTCTGGCTTGCTGCGATTGTACGAACACCAGTCTGAATCGCAGAATCACAGGTACCCGTTGCTGCACCTTCCACGCGCCATTGGAGTGAGGGAAAACAACGCTAGGCGCGATTAAGCTGCTCGCATGAAAGGAGAAGAAGAGCGAAGGGGGCAGGGCAATATTGGTTTACACGCGCTCGTTGGAGCGTCGCTTCGCTTCTGGGAAATCGCTTTCTTTTCCTGAGAGCTAAACAGGGTCGGGTTAAGGGATTTAGGGGCGTGGGCTGGGTATTATTGATAAGTTTTACTGTTTTAAAAAAAAAACGAATTGGGCTGAAGAAGGCATGGCTTTCTGGGAAATGCTACAGGCCCAAAATCTTGCAGTTTTGGGGCCATAAAAATATGAACTTGGCTCAGCTGAGTTGACTTAGCGAAACTCAGCTAGAATTTAAAATACGATGAATTAATCAATTAAAGGACGAGCCGCTTAATCTTAACGAGATAAATAGCTAACTTAAATATAACTAATGACTCAAAATAAATTAATAAAATAAATTAATTAATATATTAATTTGTAAAATATACACATTACTTAAATTGTAACAAGATAAGCCAAAAAATCTCACTGTGAACTAAAGCTCCAAACTACAAGATACTACACTAATCTAGTAAAGCGCTAAGTGGAATTAAAGTCTTTTTGATACAATTTTTGGATATTTTAGAAAATAAAAGAAGCGCATTAAATATATACATAGGTATGCATATAGCACTTTAAGGATTATAAAACGGCTAACACAACTTTAACAAATGACTAAAAGAAAGCCTTGAATTTTATAACTTCAATTATTTCAACTCGTTCGAAAATCAAGAGGCTCGAGAATTAATTATCATCGAGGAGGGTCAAAATTGGATGTCAACACTACCCTCATCTTTTTAGCTCTTGAGGTTAGACTTCCTACTCTTAAGTCTAAGTTTCCTTATCTCTCCATTTTTATTGCTATTGCTTGACTGTGCATAGTGATTATGTTATGATCTGACTGGAAATACGCTAGATAGTAGTAGTGTCATTCGGGGACGAATGTTCCGAATGGGGGGATAATGTAACAACCCTAAAAAAATGGATATGATAAGTAATGCTTAATGTGTCAAGAATGCCTACGATTAGACAAGGGTTCACACGGATTGATGCGCGTAGAACCAGACCTCAGAACCCTTGCTATAGCCAAGCCAACTAACTTGGGGAGTTAGTTGATCTTGAAAAGGTTGGGTCCAACCATGTAGGGCTCTCGAATACGAAGATTTACTCTAATGAGTCTTTACCGGACTTAAAAAGGGAAAATCATAGTTTTGGAGGGTCTAGGGGTAAAATGGCCTTTTTCCAGGCTAAGGGTAGTATCATAATTATCCTAAATATATAATTAATTATTTAATTAATAAGGTGGAGGGGCAATTTGGGAGAGAGGGCTGAAAATTGGCTCTTGAAGTGAAGTCTTGCTCTAACCAGGTTCGAACCTAGGTGGAAGCAATGAATTGAATATGTTTTTAATTTAAATTGGTAAATTAATGTAATTAATTTATAATTATTATTTATTAGCTGATTTAAAATAAAAGGAAATCAGATTTTTAATAATTAAATAAAACCTTATTTGACTAAGTCCTAAACTAGACTCCTAAGTCTAAGAAAACTCTTCTCTCCCACGCTCATCTCTCTCTCTCACGTCTCTATCACTCTCACTCACGATTTTCTCTGCCAAATAACTTCAAAAACAGTAGGTAAACCAAAGTTCTTCACACTTGAAGAACTCACAACGAAAATATAAGAAAACAAACGAAATCAATCACGTAGGGAAAGAGAAGTTTGTCCGTCGAGTTGGTGTTGACTTTGAGGGGATTTAGACGTGATCTTTGGAGAAGATTTTGGGCATAAATTCGAGGTTTGAACGTCATAAAAGGTATGAGTTTTATTACTCTTGGACCCTTTCCCAAGAGACCCCTAGGATTCAGTCGATTCTAATCCAAAAACTAGGATTGTTTCCCCGTTGCATGTCCCTGTCACTAGCTCCCAATGATTCTTAGGTTGGGTATGTTTGCTGGTAGATATTAGGCGTGTGTTATGTTTTTGTGATGAATATGTTCATGTTTGTTTGTTTGAAATCATATGAATGACAACCTATGTGTTTTCGAAACTATGTGCATATGTGTGCAAGGATGTAACCTTGACTAATGTTCTCTGTTTGATTCTCCAAATTTTTAATGTTATGGTTGTTATTTTACATGCATAAACCTATTTAAATCGTGATGTTCATATAAGATGAAATGTGGCTGATTTGACTGATAATTTCTTGGCTAAACGAACCTATGAAAAATGCACCCAAAACGTGTTAAGTGATCTACGAATTACCCTATGAGTTCAAGTGTAAATGTTGATGAAAGTGAGCTGAAATGTGACCAAATTTCCAGCAACTTACAAGTTTGGTTTTGGCTAAATGTAGATGACCAAATCTGGAAAATTAATTGAGTGTAAATTAGGTGAGGTCACTAGGATTCGAACCCGCGACCTCACCCGTGAGATACACTAAAAAACGTGAATTAAATGGGGGTTAAGGGGATTCGATCTCGGGTGTCTTTGGCTGAAAAATAATCATAATAAAATACTAAATTTAATAATGAGAGGAGTGGGATTCGAACCCACAACCTCTTGGTCAGAACTTAAAGAAAAAAATGAAGAGAAAATAAATGTGAGGCGTGGGAATCGAACCCACGACCTCAAGGCAGTAGAGGAGAGTAATAGAAAATGAAAAGAAAAGAAATGTGAGGCATGTGAATGGAACCCACGACCTCAAGGAAGTGAAGGAGAGTTAAGAGAAAATGAATATAAAAGAAATGTGAGGCGTGGGAATTGAACCCACGACCTCTAGGCAGTAGAGGCGAAATAAAAGAAAAATAAAGAGAGGCTATGGGGGTTTGATCCCACAACCTCATAGTCAACTCGAAATAGACAAGGAGAAATAAATAAAAAAATAAAAGGGGATGTGGGGGTTCGATCCCACAACCGCTCGGCCAAGGAAGAGGAAATTCAAGGGAGAAAAAAATAAAGAGGAAACGTTGATGTTGGGGTTCGATCTAGGGTCCCAATGTCATGTGGACCAAAAAATAAAATAAATGAAAAATGTAAGTTTGTCCAAGGGATTCGAAACCGGGTTCCCTTGCCCAAATTCCGTATTCATACATAAGTCATATGTGAATTAAATATTCAAGAATAATGCAACCTACTTAGATCGAAATCGAGATCTTGGCATACATACAAGATGCATAAGTCTTGTACCACGTAATCTCAGGAAGATATCATTCACTTAAATAAACTATGAATGAAGCATCATGACTTGTATGTATAGACCCATAAGTCTAGCATACGTTTAAAAAAAATAAGTGAACCTAAGATGTCTGTAATGAAATGATGTAAACCTAGAAGGGTTAAGTACGAGTGTAAAACACACTAAATGGCCAAGTGTATTGGCATATGATAAAATGATGAAATCCTAGAAGGGTTCAGTAAGAGTGTGAAACACACAAATGGCCAAGTGCATTGGCATATGATGAAATGAACATTCACGTAAAAGGGGGTGAGTAATTATGAAGAGCAAATGTGCTAATGTTAATTAATGTGGTGACAACATGATAAGAGGCTAATGTGAAAGATGAGAGCAATCTCAAATGATCCTAAGTAAATGTTACCAAAACGTACTCATATGAGAGTGTAAAGTTAATGAAGAGACCAGTCTCTATGAACACTCTAACGAAAGTATTGAGAATAATGTATACTTAATACTAATGATGAGATGAGAAATCATCTATTGAGCTATGATGTCCTCATACTAGAAGCCAGTTTCCATGACGTATGAGTTGAATGAAATGGAACTTTATACTGAGCACCGATAGACTAGCTATGAGCGGTGATGCCTTCTTTCGGGAAGGGCGGAGGTTCACTTAACTCTCATGAGATGAGACTGTCCGGCATGCCGGGTATGGGTCTCCTTATATCTCCTAGTCTTCGAACCTATACTGCCAATATAGGGATCTGGCGGGGTTCAATTCCCATGTACGCTAGCATGTTTTGGGTCACTTTGGCCGGTGATTCCACCTCTTTTCGGTGTGGCGGAGACACTGGATTTCATGATGCTCACATGATATATGTCGGTTAAAGTTAAAGTTCCCAATGAATGAATGAGGCCAGCCTCAAATGATGCACATAATGAAATGAACGATACCAAAGGTGTTAGGATAGGATAATCAAGAGGTGACCTAGACTCAAGTAATGACACTAGGTTATTCTTGATCATTGAACAGCAAACCCGATGACAGTCTTAAACTACATCCTAGGTATAGCTGGTGTTTACAATAGCTTATCAATGAACGAAATGAAGTACGTATGAATGAATGAAGCAGACTCTGTGTTTGTTAAAGAAGGCTCCCTAGTTGAGGTCCCATATGTTGAGCCCTCATTTTGAAAAGTCTTGATGTTAAGTCCATGATTCCAAGGTATCATGACATATGAATGAATGATATGAAAGATGTTATGTGCTATATGCAATATGATATGTGCTATGTGTAAGATGTTATGAGTTGTGTTCAATATGATAAGTATGATGATGCATGTTACTCTCATGGCATGACTTTCCTAATCCAAATTTGGAAAGCTCACTAACTTTCCTACTACCAATTTGGCAAGTCCACTGACTTGACTTTCCATAATCATGTTGTTAGGAAAGAGCTATCTTTACTCATGCATGTCCTTGGTGTGTGCTTCCATATACCATACTTAGTACAAGTGTGTACTAATCCCATACAACTCTATCACGTTGCAGCTATCCGGACAGGGAGCTTTCATCCGGACTTGGTAGGCCCTCATGTTTTCGAGGATGTCTACCGTTACTATCTAGCTTAGATGTAGGGTTTAGCTAGTGGAGTATGTTCCACTAGTGTTTTTTTCCGTTTTTATTTCAGACATTGTATTGGTGCCATTTTGGCAATTATACATTTAATGCAGTATTGAACTATTTCTTTCAGTTGATAATCTTAATGTTAGATGGTTGATTGTGAACATTATGAATGTAAGTAGAATGACCTTTATGCATGATAAGAAACATAAAGTTTCAAATTTTCCGCTAAAATTAACCTAGACGAAGTAAGAATGACGTAAGTAGGCTTGTCTGTACCTCTGAGAGGTCAACGACGCCGGTCTCGTCTGGGGTCTAGATTCCGGTCGTGATATACAAGCCCTTTATTTATCATTCATTGCATAAGACATGAAAATTAGTGTGGAATTAAAAATTTTCACGACATATAATATAAAAAGGAGTTCTTTCATAATTACTAAGAAAATCTCATCGTCACGAGACAAACTTAAAGACAAAACATAATATCTTAGGGACACGACCCTTTACATTTGAAAGAAATACATAATAATTATTTAAATAAAGAAACTAAGAAAATAGGAACTATGCCCTCAGATATATGAGAGAATCTTTCCCAAGATTCTCCTTCTAGACTTGAACTTGCTTCCAAAACCTATACTTATAGAGTATAGAAAGGTATGGGGTTAGTACAAATAATGTACTAAGTATGGCATATGCAAAAACATGCAAAAAGGGACATTTTAGTAAAGATACACTTTCATGCCAATTGAGTTAAACCTTCATTAATATAGGAGTAAAATATAATAAGAATCATCATTTAGCACTTAGAGAAGGATTTCCATAATTTTAACAAAAGGAACCATTTTACAGTAAAAGATATTACCATTGCAGTGAACTAACCAAACTTACAGTGAATTCATTTTAGCCTTTATAGTGAACTATTTTAAATCCCAAAACAGTGAACTCCCAGAGTCAAGCCAATAGGAAGTGAACTCATTTCCGTAGGAGTTTCCCTAAAAACTAGGTTATCCGAAGACTAACAAAGGTACGACATGAGGGTACCGACCATACAATCCCTTCGATGCGCACCTAAATGATCCTCAAGACTACCCATTAAAGGATTACTCACCTCGGGAGAACAAGCCACTTTTCAAACACAAGACATTGGAAGAATACTCAAAACACTCCAAGACTTCCCTTTCGGAATGCCTACTTAGTGCAATGAATAGATGGTGTCCATTCCACCACCTACCCTAAGTAGTACACTTTTTTAGAAGACTTAGCTCATTCAATTCATATAAGAATCACCAAGACTCCCCTTTCGGAATGCCTACCTAGTGCAATGAATAGATCGCGTCACATTCCACCACCTACACTAAGTAGTACAATCTTTTAGAAGACTTAGTACTTTCAATTCATATAAGACTCACCAAGACTCCCCTTTAGGAATGCCTACCTTGTGCAATGGATAGATAGCATCCCATTCAACCACTTACCCTAAGTAGTACACTCTATTAGAAGACTTAGTACTTTCATTTCTTTTATGGGGGTTAGCTTAACCGACATAGACCATGAGATCTACACATAAAATCCCGATACTTCCCTTATCGGAGGAGGGTCCCCCCACTTTCCTAGAGTGAGGTCTTTCTTTTTGATTTTACATGGATTTCACAATAGCTACACCTATGCGGGCGCATAGTTAAGTTATAAGGAGATTGCTACTAAGTAATTCATTCTCTACTAACTAGGAGTTCTCATCTCAAGAGGCACATTGTAATGCAACATCTCAACTCACGAAGTGTAACCACCCCTTCTTCATATCCTCTCGGTGCTAAGCATAACTCCCCACGGATTCTCAACATTATATACTATAGGTTAATGATAAATAGTGAACACCACATCTCAACTCACGAAGGGTATTCATCCTCCAACCTATCTTAGAAAGCTCTTAGGATGTAGTGTGGTTGCTACTAACCACTTCATCTGAACTCACAAAGAGTGTTCACCCCAAAACTCCTCTTTTGACTTAATTTAGCTTCATTCATTCATTCAAGTGTGAGTGTATGTACATGTGAACAAACCTTGCACATAAGCATCATTTTATTTACATTAACTTATATTCATGCTTAGTCCTTCATTCATCACATTACACACTTTAACATGTTCAACATATACATTATTCATTTATGTATAATCTAAGTAAAAGATGCGATTCAAGCTTCATAATACACATTAGAAGAACCAACTTCATTATCACTTCATTTCACACATTATGCCTTCACAGCCACACTTACAATACATACCAAGTACATCCAAATTCATAAAGTAAACACCGCCACCAAGAAGGTGGACCATACCACTCAAGTGCAATTCATAAATAAGGCTAATAAACTTAACCAACTTACCCTTTATACAAGCTTCCATCACCTATAGTATTTTATTCAACATTTCATCATAATATATCCCTTAGTGCAGTAGCTAAACATAAATATCAACACAAGAAAACCAAAGCTCAAAGACTACCAAAATCATGCTCATTCAACCCATTCCTTAAGCCAAAAAATAATAAAAATCTTTAACATGTTTTCATTGATGTTTTAGCATTAAAATCACCAACTAACATTAGAAACTACATATTTGAATCATTTAAAACGTTTTCATGCAAGGCTCATATATAGAGTTAAAGATAGAAGAAGTTAGGGTTGAAAACCCTTTTTCAAAATCTATTAGAAAGGACACCTTGAATGCAAGAGATTTCAAGGATGAATACCATACCTCAAGTAGATGAAACACCAATGATTTTGATGAATACCTTGACCACCAACAGCCCTCCTAGCTCCTTCTTGACTCCTAGCTTCTATGGAGTTTGAGAGAGTCTTTTAAGCTAGAGGGGTTTTGGGTTTTAGGAAATGAAGTATAAAATTAGGTCTTAGGGTTTGAAACACTTTAATATACCTAAAAGACCCTAAAACTATCACCCTAGGTTCATAAAAAACTTGGTGTGAATTTACTGAACACCCCAAGTGAACACAGGAAAGTGATAACTTCTTGGGAAGCTTAACATACGGCTCCAACCAACGGAGCCTTTGTCCATCAACGGCCCGTTGGTAGTGGTTCGTTGGTTAGGAGTTGGCCTCTATCCTGTGCAGGCTTTCTTGCCTTGAAGTTCCAGTCGACTCCCAAGGTCGACGGACCGTTTGTTGACAAACGGACCTTCCCTTTTGGCCGTCGTTTGGTCACTGCTTGGAAGCTTCTTGCCAAGAGATGGGGTTCTCTTCTAGGCCCCCTCGTGGTTCCATCTATATGGGGTCGTACCCGTAAGTTAAACCCCTATACATACTCTTCTAGGTCTTAGGAAAATCTCACACCAATTTCAAATAAAAAGAATACGTAAATTTCATTTAAACAAATGAGGACACACAAGCACTTTCTAAGGAACACCTTCAAAAAGTCATGGACCTTCTCGGACGTTTAACCTCCAAACTTAACCAAACGTCACACACTGCCTAAGGAAATCATTATAACTCATTTTAACACAAAATTAACTGAAGAAACATTCACGAAGCTCTAGTTCACCTTAGTTCGTTTTAAGGTGTTACATTCTTCCCAACTTGGAATAACATTCTTCCTTGAATGACACTAAACACTTTAAGATAATAAAGGACTCCATTATCAATACATAACACTTTAAAAATCATGGTCAAACATTCATAATCAAAGCACCAACTAACAAGGAGCACAATTTCACACTTTCAAACAATTTGCAACACAAGCACTTTGTATCAACTTTCAATTTCAAAATCACCTTTATTCTTAATTTATGGAGGAACTACCTTCTCTAACATTAAACATGCTCATAACCATCATTATTAAACACATTGAAACCATTGTTCATGAAAAATGTAATTTTTCAAATTTTTGAACTTCTTTACAGTGATCACAAAATCATAACAGTGAAACATGCTACAATCCATTAATTCACCTTTCAAGCAATTCTAATATGGAGGAATAACCACATGAGAGACAATATCATACTAACTCACATTATAACATGATAACACAACTTTGAAGAAATTAAGCAATACCATTAGCTACACCTTAACATGAGAAATATAGGTTGGCTACCAATTCTCCTATTGTAATCATGATATCATAAGGAGAATACAAAACCTTATACCCTCAAAGGCACTCATAATATAAAGAGAAATTCAACTCATGCTAATATGCAAGACTCTTAGTCATTACCAAACTACCAAGGATTTTGATCTCAAGCTTGAATAAGGATGGAAAGAAAGATAAGGATACCAACTACCTTTCTACTCAACTCATTCTCCCTTACTTAAGGTAAAGCCATCTACAAGGCTTCAAACTTCAAAGAACCATTATGCCTCTCACAAGTTAGAAACTCATACTATCTTAACACATGATCATCAAGACTAAACATCAACCCTACTAGTAAAGCATAACACCCTCCTCTTTGGATTCAAGCTTGGACAAACTCTCTTAAATATCGCCTCATTCAACTCTTAGGTACCACTTAACTCAATTTCATGGAACAAAACTCCCTCTTTCCCTTTCCACTAGTTAAGGTAGGTTCATTTGGAAACCAACAATTTTACCATATAGATTCCACATTTTTTTTAGCATAACTCCAAAACTCCCTTACTAGTTAATCATATCAATATTCTTTCTTATAGTAAACCTACAAAAGAACTTCAATCCAATCACAAGAATAACTATGAAACATTAATCACACAAGAGAGTTGCCTTCAACTCCTTCAAAATCTTCACATTCTCCCACATTCCTCAAATTTACACCTTAAAGTTTTCTACCATCATTGAACCTAATCACAAGGTAACTCATTTTCCACAAAAGGGACTTCATTCAACCATGCTAACTCTTACCATGCGTAGAACGACATCACCATACAATTTCTCATCACAATGCTTCCAACCTCATAAGTAACACATAACCATAAATGGATTCACATCATAATTTCAAAAACTAACCTTCACATTTACTCTTCTAGCCACAAAACCATCATATGCATCAAAACTCACCTTTCTTTCCTTCAACATAGAAACATCTTCCTTTTCAAGCAATCACACCTAAAAAACAACCGGACAAATGAGAAGAAGAGAGAGATCTTATGGAGTATATTTCTATGGCACGATACAAGAGTAATGAAGAAAGTGAAACTCTATTGTCCTATAGACTCTTGTCCATGGATGTGTCGCGAGTCACACCAATGACCAAGACTCTACTAGACGTGTCTTGTGAGACTTTTAGACACTAAAATATTTCCAATAACCTTATGTTCTGATACCAAGTTTGTCACGACCCGAGGGTACCTCCTAGAAGTTAGGGAGAAACTTGGATCGGAACAAGGCGTACTTTACCCTTTGGGGTCTTCTACAATCCATTTAACTATTATTAATTGCATAAGACATGAAAAGTAGTGCGGAATTAAAACTTTCCACGACATTTAATATAAAAAGGAGTTCTATCATAAATACTAAGAAAATCTCATCGTCACAAGCCGAACTTAAACACACGACATAATATCTTAGGGACACGACCCTTTACATTTGAAAGAAATACATAATAGGTATTTAAATATAGAAACTAAGAAAATACTTAATTGTCCAAGCATGATCTATCCTTGGTGTCAACCCGAAGGGATAAGATGAGTCGTTTTCTCATGGGGGTGTCCAAAGACTTGGTTGAACAATGGCATTTGTCTATGCTTCATGATAATACGAATATTTCTCGTCTCATGGTTCATGCTCAACAAGTGTAAGAAAGTAGGGTAAAGAGGAAGAATAGTGAGGCCAAGAAGGCAAGGTCTTATGAAGGTGGTTCTTCAAAAGGTAGACTCGACATTCAAGACAATCTTGGGTTCAAAACAGGTTTTCTAATCAAGTTCCCTCAAAATTTCCAAGGCTCGTGATGATAGGGTCTAACCCTAATTATCAAAAGGGAAGAGGTACTAGTTCACCAAGCAAGAAGCCAACTTGTGGAAAGTGTGGCAAGAAACATTAAGGTGATTCCCCTGTTGGAACGGACAATTGCTTTAGGTGTTTCAAGAGTGGACACAATGTTAGAGATTGACCTAATTTCAAGGGGAAAGAAAAAGGAAGTGGGAAAGCTCAAGCTAGTGGTTCTAATGTGGATGCTCCAAGGAAGAATAGTTTTTATGCTCTTCGCTCTAGGAGTGAACAAGAGAGTTTTCGCGATGTGGTGACCAATATGTTTCATGTCTTCTCTATTGATGTTTATTCTTTACTTGATCCGGGTTGTACATTATCTTTTGTTACTCCCTTGATAGCTAGGAAGTTTGATATTTTTCCTGATATCCTAAATGAACCTTTCATGGTAACTACCCCGGTAGGTGAGTTGGTGGTTGCGAAGAGGGTATATAGAAATCATCCTATGATGATTGTGTAACAGCCAGGGAGCACCCGTTAGAAGTAACATGGCGTACTTGACCTCTCAGAGGTCTTATACAAGACCATATTTATCATTCATTGTAAATTTAGCGGAAAATTTAAAACTTTTCATAGAACATCATATGCTTGAAACTTTACTTCATATATATAAAATAATCATATTACATACTTATACCTTAAGTCTCTTTGCCATATTCTTAGACTCAACAACATTAGAGTATATTAGGGGAACGGCCCTTTCGACATAATACATAATTATACAATATTTAATAAACTTTACAGTAACTAAACATTTAGGACATCCTTGGACTTAAGGATACCTTTCCTTGAGATTGGAAATTAAATATCAAGATCCTCAATAATATAGACATTCCTAAAGAATCCATAACCTACACTTTGTGTAAAAAGTAGAGAAGAATGGAGTTAGTACAAGAATGCACTAAGTATGGCAACCATGAAAAAACATGCATTTAAAAGGGACATTTTCTTGAAATCATACTTCATGCCTTTTTGAGTAAATCTTCATAAAACCTTTATCCAATAGCATTTATATCATTCACATACATCATATAAACATATTCAATGGCCAAACATTTCATAAAATCACATATAGAATTTATTACATTTTCAAGTCACATTACAGTAAGCTATTCCTATTTTACAGTGAGTATTTCTTTCTTTTGTTCATTAACCTCCCAAGTAACCCTCTAGTGATACTTTGTGCAATGCATCACCTTAAGGTCACAAGTAAACATACATATAACCTACATGAAGCAACACATACCATCATAGGTAGACCTCCCTCTATTCCCTTGGTCTATGAGTCTTTCCACCTCATGAGATTTATGTTAGACCTCCCTTTCCACATTAGAAAGGGACACACACTCATATACAAGTTCACTTGGTGCTAAGCTAAGTTTCCTTTATTGAAAAAGCCTTTATTAACATTTATTTATAAAACATAGTCTTAGGAGAGTCATCCCCTCATATGCTTATCTCATAGGTCATAGATGAGAGATCATCAACCTAATTTATGTGAGAAATCCTTTCACATGGACATAGCATATGTATTAGCACATTCTAGTTAAGGATGCACTTGAGCCCATCTTTCAAAGATCCTCTATTGACAAGATCATCGTTCATGTGTGAGTGTGTATACTTATATGTGAGAAAACCTTTCACATAACACATTAATGACCATACATTCATATTCATGCAGATAGAAACCAAACCTAGGAACTATCCTGTGAAGGTACACATGTGCAATGTGTAGACAAGGTCTCATACCCTTGCCCATACTAGTACACCTATAATTTCATCCTAGTAAGGAATACATTGCATACTTCACATACATATACTTTACATGCTAGTAGTAGACACTAGTGAATATGGCAAGGACCTTTCATTTAAACACCATGTCCTATACTACTTGTAACCATGCATATAAAGTGAGGTGTGTGTACATTGGTCAATATGATCACATAATGGCTATCAACAACATATTGAGGCAGCCACCCTCTTAAGTAATTATTACACTTTCAAGCATAGACCGCACAACACAATTTAACATAGGAGGCAAACTAACTTCATATTATACTTTAAGTCTCTAACATTAGCTATTGACATATTTACTTAGGGGTTCATGGGTAGGGGTCATCAATCATTAACACTTCATTAATGGCAGAACCTACACATGATCTTACATAAACCTTTACATACTCATAACAATAGTAACATAACCTAGATTCACAACTATAATAGAAGACTAGGGACAAGTTACACATAAGGTGATCATCATAATCACTTAATCATATATTCAAAAATTTGCCTTCAACGACATGGTCAACACATATATAATGACAATAAGTAAACATCGCCACCATAAGTGGACCATAACACACAATGTCATACAAGACATCATACACATAATTATTGAGAAATAGAGAAGTAGAAGAGTAGAGCAATTCTTACCCATCCTTTAGCCTTTGGTGAACATTGACAATTACTACTCTTTCATCAATATTTAAAGTATAGGGCAGTATCTAAAACATAACAATCATATACTTAGTGATGCATAAGCTACTACAAGGCCATACTACAAACTAGTGCCACACATCATTAACATGCTAGATGTACAAGGACATAGACCACTAACCAACTTCACTCGCATGGATTATAAATCATGTTTCATTAATATTATCAATCTAGGACAGTACTAAATTGGCACTTAACATATCGAAATCATGCTTACATCACTACAAAATTAAGATACTAACATAGCATTAAACTATCAATTCAATGTATAGTAGAGGGAATAGGCCATCTTACTAATTTTCGCAAAGTATTGATCATCAATAATATTTTACCAATAAAGTACATGCTAGGCAGTAGATAAAGAGATACAAATCAAGTTTTATTCATAGTTTATTCATCTTAAAATATAGATTACATCACCTATAACATTATCAATTAATAGACTAAATGAATCTAGATCAATTCATGTAAGCCTTTCTTAAATTTAATCATCAAGGATTTATGCCCACAATTCATCCATAATACCAACTAAAGGCAATATCTAGAATGATGGTTTGCATAATCGAAATCATACACAATTGCTATAATGGAAATTCAGTGTAACACTTAGAAACATAGGCTATTCATACTCAAATCTTCATACATTGATCCTCATGGATCGTTAATCATCAATTCACAATAAATTACCATAAAAATAGTAGATATAAGCAATTCAACGTAAGAGAATCATAATTCAACCATTAACAAGCCATGATCACAAAGCCCAAGCAAGGACTAAATTGATATAGGGAAGGAGCATGGGTTCATCATGCAATTGGAGTAAAATAACGTTTCAACCAATACATTCACATCAATTCATCATAATTTAACCATTTAAAACGTTTTTGGAAAGAACCCATGGCTAGATTGAAGAAGAAAAACTTTGATCACGAAACCTTCTTCGAAAACTTAAGATTAACTCTCCAAGTGAAAGGTTACTTGGAGATGAAGGATTACCATACCTTTGTCTAGTTTAAAACCTCTAAAACTTTGTGAATCATACATGGAAATCAAAGCTCCAAGATGCTATTGAGATTCACCAACAATGGTGATTTCTAGGGAGAATAATTTTGGAGGGAAAGGTTTAATTCCTGAAAAGGGATTGGGAATGGGTTGTTCACGTTTTATATAACTTATATACACTCAAAAATAGGTAAATAAATCAATTAGAGTCAGTTTAGGACGTGGGGTGAATTTCCCATTCACCCCTTAATAAAGTAGTGCGCAAGCCAGCATGTGCAGGCCGCCATCGACGGACCCAATCGACTGGCCGTCCTTTGGCTTCCATCGATTGGTCCTTGGCCAAGTTTTGGGTTTAGACCTGCCCAGGGTAAGTGTAAATCGATGAGACCTCACCTACAGGCCGTTGGTCAATCAACTGGCCGTCGTTTGGTTCAGTCGGTTGACACTGCCAAGGCAGTGTCTCGACCAGCCTTGGGTCCTTTTTGTGGGCCCTTTTGCGGGGCCCTTTTAAAGTCATACCCGGACGTTTCCAACTTAAATACAACACTTAACAAGTTTCATACCTTCCACTTGATTTTCACCTAAAAAAGATACTCGCAACACATCCAAACATGCAAGGCCCCATCAAGACACACACATGCATGTCTCAAGGCTATCTTTCGAACGTCTTGGACGTTCTTGGACGTTTGACCTCCAAACTCTTTGAAACTTCATATAACACAATTAAAATCATTATAACATATTTAAATACTTCATAAGCTCATGACATACACATACAAGCACGCATAGTCACATGAGGCACATAGGAGACTAGTTGTCGAACGTCTTGGTCGTCCCTTGATGTTTGACTTCCAAATCACCTTAAACATTATACAATGCCTCTAAAACATATTATAAGATATTTTAGAACCTTACAACCTTAATAAAAACATGTTAGGCTCTAGACACCCTAACTCATTTTGGGGGTCTTACAATATCCCCCACTTGGGAACATTCGTCCTCGAATGATACTTAGAACATTTCAATCACAACAAGGACTTCAATGCATATAGAGCAGTTCATCTAAATTATAACTTCATAACATAGAAGTTAATGCACCAAACTTTCAAGGAACAAAACTTCACATCATTTTAACATTCAATGCACACAAGCAAGCAAAAACATTTATTTACCTAATGCTACTATCACAAAGGCTCTAATCATGTTCATAGGAGGAACATCCTTATCCTAATCATAACATGATCATTACACTTCAATTCATTAAGAGCTTATCTTACAACCATCTATAAGTCACACTTAGGCACATTTGACAACACTCAAGAACAAGTAGGCACTCATACTTCAATGCACATAGACTTGAGTAAGATAGGTTGACAATGGATTCTTATTCGTTAGACCTAGTGCCATGAAGGTAATACACAACCATACAATGCTTAGTGGTGTCCATGGAGGAATGTTCTTCTCCTCAACACACTTACATGTATCATGAGTTCATACCCAAACAAATGCACAAAGGTCATCTATACTTTAATATGAGAATTTTCTGAACTTTTTAAACCAAAACATCCTCATGTTTCCTTCCTAGTGAAGTCTAAATGGTAAGTCACACAAAATACATCACAAAAAATAGGAAGCCATTTCACAAAATAACAATTTTTAACGTAGTACTCACCTTCACAGTAAGCATCTTTTGGGAAAAACAATACAATTTATGGGCACACAAATGAACACTTAGCTAAACATGCTTTCACTTGTCAAGAGTGAGCCTACAATCATGCTTCCCAACCCATACAAGTCACATAATTTTCAAGAGACTCAAGATATTTCATTATAAAGAGACTGAACTTTTCATTATAAGGATAAACATTACACCTAACAAGTGACTAAAACCATGTTTCTTACCTTATCTCATGAAGTCAAATTCACAATTAGTATGCTAAGATGCACTATAAACATGAGAAAACATGGATTTTATCAAATTTCCCATTCATGCGCTTGGAATATTCACAACATCCTTAAGGTAATGTCAATCAATACATACCAAACATATAAGGTTCATGCAACTCATACTTTATACAAGACTCTATTCATGAACAAGCTTACTAAGAATTCATTAGTTTCAAGTTCAAGCAAAATTAGAAGGACAAGGTAGAAAATATCTACAACCTTACTATCCATAACCATCCCCCACTTAGGGTAAACCCGATTAAAAGTAACTTAACCCAACCTTGAGAGAATCTTTAGCTTAACAACCTTCATTCTCATCACTTACAAGTGATTACCACTTTAGAAGGAATTACAGTAAGTCAACCAAGGCATTCTAAGCCTTATCATCTATGCATATTATCCCCAATTATCTAGTTAGGTCATCTCATTCAACAACATAAGGTTTTCATACATTACAATAGACACCAAGGTCATACAACATTAGGGAAAAAACAAGGAGACTTAGCCATCAAAATTCTTCTCTTTCCTCAAACATTACAGTAAGGTAATTTCTAGTTTACTAAAACCTACATCATCACCCTACCAAGACAAAACATACTACCTTCACACCAAGGATCAAGTATACACAAAGAACTCCAATCCATGATAGGCAACTTATCAAGGATCACATATATACAAAGGGAAACATTGAAACACTTTTAAGCACATATTCTTAGGGTAGAATGCTCCCATAGGTGGTCACTAAGCATTTTAAACTCAAATCATAATATTAGGCTACCATCATGTAGAACCATATAGTAATACAATATTCCAAAAGAAACTCGTTTTAACCATAATAACTTCTAACATGCTTTAACTATATCATGACCCACATTCTTCAACATAACATACCATTCCACATAAACCTCATGCATAGCCATAATTGGCATCACATCATCAAAATATGCCAAAATTCACCTTCACACATACTCATTCAACCATAAAACCAAGATAATCATTTAAACTCACCTTTTCTCCCTCAAGCATAGAGAACAATCTCATCCAAGAAATCATATCTAAAAGACCACCAGATAACAAAACATAATACAGATATCTTATCGAGTTAAGTTCTATGGCACGGTATGAGAATGACGAAGAAGGAAACTCTATCGTTCTTTATACTTTTGTACCATTTGATTTGTCGCGACTCACCACCAATGATACGAGACTCTACTAGATGTGGTAATATGAGACTTCTAGAACCTAAAACAACTTTTAAAACTTCATGCTCTAATACCACGTTTGTCACAACCGGGGAGCACCCCCTAGAAGTAACATGACGTAGTTGACCTCTCGGAGGTCTTATACAAGCCCATAGTTAACATTCATCGCATTGACATTGTAAATTTAGCGGAAACTTTAAAACTTTTTATAGCACATCATATGCTAGAAACTTTACTTCATATATATAAAATAATCATATTACATACTTAGACCTGAAGTATCTTTGCCATCTTAGACTAACCAAAATAGAGTACATTAGGCACATGAACCTTTAGACATAATACATAATTATATAATATTTAATAAACTTTACAATAACTAAACATTTAGGACATCCTTGGACTTAAGGATTCCTTTCTTGAACTTGGGAATCACATATCAAGCTCCTTAATCCTATAGACATTCCTTAAGCATTTATAACCTACACTTTGTGTAAAAATTAGAGAATAACGGAGTTAGTACAAGAATGCACTAAGCATGACAACCATACAAAAACATGCACTTAAAAGAGACATTTTCTTGAAATCATACTTCATGCCTTTTTGAGTAAATATTCATAAAACCTGTATCGAATAGCTTTTATGTCATTCACATACATCATATAAACATATTCAAAGACCAAACATTTCATAAGATCACATATATAATTTATTACATTTTCAAGTCACATTATAGTGAGCTATTACTATTTTATACTGAGCATTTCTTTCTTTTATTCATTAACCTCCCAAGTAACCCTCTAGTGATACTTGGTGCAATGCATCACCTTAAGGTCACATGTAAACATGCATAATCCCTACATGAAGCAACACATACCATCATATGAGTATAGTACAACTTATACATATTTAAGCCAAGACTAAAAGGACATTACAGTGAACTCCTAGCCATTATGCACATATACTTATTTTACTTCGCATAGAACCTTATAAGACACAACTCATGCCCCCAATGTAAGTCTACTAGTGCAATGTACATGTAAAGCCCCATAAACTCACACATACATAGTAAACCTATCATGAGGCCACAAGCCTTTACATCCAAGTCATACATCAATATAGTAAGAGAACACAACTTCATTTATCTCAAGCAAGACCTTCATCTTATAGTCAATAACATCAAAATCATGCATATAGACTTATACCATGCACATCTTCATAACAAGTAGACCAATACTACAAAGTCATACATAAAGAACATATACATAGTGACATGCATTAGAACACCTTCCTAGGAATTCCCTTAAGAGCCACTTGTGCAATGTATAGGTGAAGTCCCATACGCCACCTACACTAAGATACTACCCTTAGGTTATCCTAGTTAGGGTCCTTCTCATTTACTTCCAATGTCCATTTTACTTTAGGGAAACTATAGTCTTAACTGACACTAAGACCATTGGTGCTAAACATGGAATTTGGTGTTATCCCCTCGCACCAAAAAGAGGGCATCTTACTTGCCAAGGTAAGACATATATCATTCTAGCATATTAGGTGATATCACATGCTAGACCCTATGTGGCAAACATAGTTTATGGAACTTGGAGGTTGTCATGGAAACATCCCTCTATTGACAAGATCATCATTCATGTGTGAGTGTGTATATATATATGTGAGCAAACCTTTCACATACCACATTAATGACCACACATGACCATACATTCATATTCATGGACATAGAAACACAAGCTAGGAACAATCCTATCAAGGTACACATGTGCAATGCGTAGACAAGTAATCCTGGTAAGGAATACATAATATACTTACATACATATACTTTACATGCAAAGTAGTAGACACTAGAGAATATCATAACAACCTTTCATTTAGACGCCATGACCTATACTACCTGTAAGCATGCATATAGAGTGAGTGTGTGTGTACATTGGTAAATATAATCACATAATGTCTATCTACAACATATTGAGGCAGCCACACATTGAAGGCAATATTACACTTTCAAGCATAGACCACACAATACAATTTAGCATAGGAGGCAAGCTAACTTCATATTATACTTAAGGCTCCTAACATTAGATATTCACACATTTACTTAGGGGTTCATGGGTAGGGGTCATCAATCATTAACACTTCATTAATGGCAGCACTTACACATGATCTTACATAACCCTTTACATGCTCATAACAATAGTAACATAACCTAGATTCACAACTATAATAGAAGACTAGGCACAAGTTAGACATAAGGTGATCATCATAATCAGTCAATCATATATTCATCAATTTTCCTTCAAGGACATGGTCAAAACATATATAATGACAATAAAGTAAACATCGCCACCATAAGTGGACCATAACACACAATGTCATACAAGACTTCATCAACATATTTATTGAAAAATAAAGAAGTAGAAGAGTAGAGCAATTCTTACCCATCCTTTAGCCTTTGGTGAACATTGACAATTACTACTCTTTCATGAATATTTAAAATATAGGGCAGTAGCTAAAACATAACAATCATATACGAAGTCATGCATAAGCTACTACAAGGCCATACTACAAACTAGTGCCACACATCATTAACATGCTAGAATGTACAATGACATAGACCATTAACTCGCATGGATTATTAATTATGTTTCATTAGTATTATCATTTTAGGACAGTAGCTAAATATGCACTTAAGATATCAAAATCTTGCTTACATCACTACAAGATCAAGATACTAACATAGGCATTAAACTATTAATTCAATGTAGAGTAGAGGGAATAGGCCTCATACTAATTTTCGCAAAGTATTGATCATCAATAATATTTACCAATAAAGTACATGCTAGGCAGTAGATAACGAGATAGAAATCAAGTCTTATTCATCTTTATTAATCTTAAAATATAGATTACATCACCTTTATAGCATAATCAATTCATAGACTAAAATAATCTAGATCAATTCATGTTAGCCTTTCTTAAATTTAATAATAAAGGATTTTTACCCACAATTCATCCATAATACCAACTAAAGGCAGTATCTATAATGATGCTTTGCATAATTGAAATCATACACAATTGCTATAATCGAAATTCAGTGTAACACTTAGAAACATAGGCTATTCATACTCAAATCCTCATACATTTATTCTCATGGATCGTTCATCCTCAAATCATAATTAATTAATGTAAATAACAATAGATATAAGCAATTCAACGTAAGATAATCACAATTCAACCATTAACAAACCATGATCATAAAGCCCATGCAAGGACAAAATTGATATAGGGAAGGAGCATGGGTTCATCATGTAATTGGAGTAAAATCACGTTTTAACCAATACATTAACATCAATTAATCATTATTTAACCATTCAATACGTTTTTGGAAAGAATCCATGGCTAGATTGAAGAATAAAAAATTGATCATGAAACCTTGTTTGAAAACTTGAGATTCACTCTCCAAGTGAAAAGTTACTTGGAGATGAAGGATTAAAATAACTTTGCATAGTTTAAAGCCTCTAAAACTTGGTGAATCATCCATGTAAATCCAAGCTCCAAGCTTCTCTTGAGCTTCACCAACAATGGTGGTTTTTAGGGAAAATATTTTTGGAGGGAAAGGTTTAATTCTTGAGAAGGGATTGGGAATGGGTTATTCACGTTTTGGATGACCCAAAAATAGGTAAAGAAATCAATTAGAGTCAGTTTAGAACATGGGGTTAATTTCCCATTCACCCCTTAACAAAACAGTGCGCAAGGTTGCAGGTGCAAGCCACTGTCGACGGACCCAATCCACTGGCCGTTGGTCAATCGACTGGCCAACCTTTGGCTTCCGTCGACTGGTCCTTGTAAAATTTTGGGTTGAGACCTTACCAGGCTAAGTTTCAATCGACGAGACCTCACCTACGGTCCTTTGGTCAACCAACTGGCCGTCGTTTGGTTCAGTCGATTGACACTGCCAAGGCAGTTTCTCGACCAGCCTTGGGTCCTTCTTGTGGGCCCTTTTACGGGGCCCTTTTGAAGTCGTACCTAGACGTTTACAATGTAAATACAACCCTTAACAAGTTGTATACCTACCACATGAGTTTAACCCAAAAAACATACTCGCAACACGTCCAAACATGCAAGGCCCCATCAAGACACACATATACATTTCTCAAGGCTATCTTTCGAACGTATTAGATGTTCCTGGACGTTTGAGCTTCAAACTTCACGAAACTTCATATAATACCATTAAATATCATTAAAACGCATTTCAAGTCTTCATAAT
>CM040625.1:38277912-38304844 GCA_022817965.1 Solanum lycopersicoides
CTAGACACCCTAACTCATTTTTGGCGTCTTACAGATGGCCAATAGAGTTACTCATGTTGAATTAGTAGAACTTGATATTATTGATTTTAATGTCATTTTTGTGGGGATGGATTGGTTGCATCATTGTTTTTCATCCATTGATTGTAGAACAAAAATTGTCAAGTTCAATTTTCCAAATAAACCCGTCTTAGAGTGGAAGAGGGGCAATTCTATTCCTAGAGATCGTATCATCTCTTGTCTTAAGGCTTTTAAAATGATCTCAAAAAGATTTAGACTCCAAAAATCCTCCCATTGAGTTAGTCCCCGTAGTAAGGAAATTTCCGGCGGTCTTTCCTATTGATCTTCCTGGAATCCCTCTCGAATGGGAAATTTATTTCTGTATTGACTTACTACCGTACACTTTTTGTATTGACGTACTACCGAATACCAACCCCATTTCAATTCCTCCTTATCGGATGGCTCCGGATGAATTGAAAGAGTTGAAGGCTCAAATCAAGGACTTACTAGACAAATCTTCATAAGACCTACTATTTCTCCATTTGGTGCTCCGGTAATGTTTGTGAAGAAGAAGGATGGGTCCCTTCGAATGTGCATTGATTATCGCCAACTCAATAAATTCACTATTAAGAACAAGTATCCTCTCCCTCGTATTGACTACTTGTTTGATCAACTTAAAGGGGCAAAATACCTTTACTAAGATTGACTTGAGATCGGGGTATCACCAACTTAGGGTGAGAGGTGAGGATATACCAAAAACGTCATTTTAAACTAGATATGGTCACTATGAGTTTTTACTAATGTCCTTTGGTCTCACTAATGCCTCGGTTTTATGGACCTCATGCATATGGTGTTTTGTAGTTATGTAGATTCATTTGTCATTATCTTCATTGATAACATCTTGGTATATTCGAAAAATGAGGGTGAGCACATGAATAACTTGAGAGTGGTGTTACAAGTCCTTAAGGAAAACCAATTATTTTCCAAGTATAAAAAATGCGAGTTTTGGTTGAGGTCATTGCCGTTTCTTGGTCATATAATCTCTAGTGAGGGGGTTGAGGTTGATCCAACGAAAACCGAGGCGGTTAAGAATTGGCCTAGACTATTTACTTCAATTGACATTAGAAGCTTTTTGGGTCCAGCGGAATATTATAGGAGGTTTGTGGATGGTTTTGCATCCATTTTATCTCCCTTGACTACCTTGACCCAAAAGAGTGTAACATTTGAGTGGTCTGAGGCATGTGAAAGAAGCTTCCAAATCTTGAAAGATAGGCTTAGCTCCACTATGGTGTTGACTTTACCGGAGGGTACAAAGGGCTTCGTTGTATATTGTGATGCATCCCGAGTGGGATTAGGGTGTGTCCTTATGCATCATGGGAATGTAGTATCTTGTGCTTCTAGACAACTTAAGGCGTATGAGAAGAATTATCCAACTATTGATCTTGAGTAAGCGGCCATGGTATTTGCCTTAAAAATATGGAGGCATTATTTATATTGTGTTCATCTTAATGTGTATACAGACCCCAAGAGTTTTGAATATGTGTTTACTCAAAAGGAGTTAAATCTCCGACAAAGAAGGTCGTTTGATTTGTTGAAAGAATACGACATGAGTTATATCTACCACCCCGACAAAGCCAATGTGATTGTCGATGCTCTATGTCATATGACTATGGTTAGAGTGTCTCATGTAGAAGAAGTCAAGAATGACCTAGTGAAAATGTTCATTGGTTGGATCGTTTGGGGGTTAGATTGGAAGGTTATCCAAATGGTGGTTTTATGGTCCATCATAACTCAAAATCGTATTTGGTAGTTGAGGTGAAATCTAAGCAACACCTTCATCAATCATTGATGGGGTTGAAGGAATCGGTCCTTGGTAAGCTTAATGAGTCATTCCCCTTAGGGGGGATAGTGTCTTAAGGTATCAAGGAAGGTTGTGTGTGCCCAATGATGATGACTTGAGAAATCACAGTCTTGAGGAAGCTCATGGTTCCCGTTTTTCCGTTCATCCAGGCTCTAAAAAGATGTATTATGACCTCAGAGAAGTGTTGTGGTGGGAAGACATAAAAAGGGACGTAGCAGAATTGTCACGACCTGGATTCTTGAATCCGAATCGCAACCAGCGTCGTTGACCTCTCAGAGGTCGCAGACAAGCCTCTTCTTGCATTCATCACATTCATACAATTAATTTTAGCAGAAATTTAAAACTTTTTGTTTATAGTTGAAGTATACACAGACATCATATAAACACATATTTGTAAAGAAGTTCATTACTCATACATCAACCATCTAATTATAAGATCATGCAACTTGAAAGAAATGGAATCTCATGTCATAAGTAATACTTGCCAAAACGGCATCATTACAAGCGTCTGAATAAAATAGGAAAGAAACACTAGTGGAACATACCCCACTGTTCAAACCTACTACTAAGCAAGAAATATAAAGGCAGGCATCCTCGAATGCATGAGGACCTACCATGTCCGGATGAAATCTCTGAGTCCGAACAGCTGCAATGATACCCTCAACGTCCACCTGAGCCTTCACCTAAAATAGGAAAATTGTATGGAATTAGTACACAATTGTACTAAGTATGGGTACATGCAACAACACATAACGGTAATGCACGAATAAGAATGGCTCTTCCTAATCAACATGCTTTCTTAGAAGGTCAAGTTTCTTGACTTTGACTATTTCGTAATAGGAAGGTCATACCATGAATATGTCACACATCATACACACATAGGTTCACATAATATACATTTCCTGTTTCATATAGTATACATTTCATATCCAGGAGACCTTGGAATCATGGACGTAGCATTGAGACATCTCAAGTGAGGGCCTAACATATGGGATCTCAACCCGAGTGTCTCCTTTACAAACATAGAGCCTGCTTCATTCGTTCATTTGTACTTCACACTATTCATTTCATTCATTTATAGGATTATGTGAACACCAGCTATACCTAGGATGAAGTTTAAGACTCTCATCGGGATCATGAAGTGCAATGACCAAGAATGACCTAATGTCATTACTTGAATCCGGTTTCACCTCTTCATTGTCTTGCACAAACAACTTTGGTATCATTCATTTCATTGTCCTTAATACTATGAGAAACTTCCAACCTTAACCGACATAGATCATGTGAGCATCATGAAATTCGGTGTCTTCCCCACACCGAAAAGAGGTTGAGTCACTGGCCAAAGTGAAACCAAAACATGCTAGCTTTATGGGTTCGAACAAAGCTAGTTCCCTATGTTGGCAACATAGTTAAAAGACTAGGAGATTTAAGGACCCATACCCACCTTGGTGGACAGTCTCATCTTCATGAGAATTATGTGAATCTCCGCCCTTCCCGAAAGAAGGAATCAGCACTCATAACTAGTCTATCGGTGCTTAGTTTAAAGTTCCTACTTATATTCAACTCATACATCATTGAAGCTTGCTTCTTAGCATGAGGTATTCATAGCTCATTAAATGATTTCTCATCTCTTCTTTACGTATTAAGTGTGAATTGTCCTTACACTTACATATAGAATGTGATTGAGACTTGTCTCTTAATATTCAACATTCTCTTAGATGAGTACTTTTGGTGACCTTTACTTAGGCTTGGTTGAGACTTGTCTCACCATTCATCTTAGCCTCTTATCATGTTGTCACTATTTTCATTAGCATCATAGTATAATATAATTACTCACCTCATTACGTGAATGTTCATTTATTAATCTTACCATTAACTCATGTTATTACCCATTTTGGGTTACTCATAATTGACTAAGTGTTTCATGACAATCTAAGTATATGTTTTGTAAGACTTATGCATTTTACACATTCAGCCAAGGGACCCAAGTTCGATCCCTAGTGGCTTCATTTTATTTCATTATATGTGAGACTTATGTGTCTCACAATTTCGGTCAAGGGGACCCATGTTTGAATCCCTTGGGCAGCACTTTATTTATAATTATTTAGAGTGCTAGGTGACTTCATTCATTCGGCCAAGAGGATCTGGGATCGAATCCCAGTGGCCTCAATTTTTATTATTTTATTTTGGTGTGAGATTTATGTATCTCACACCCTTGGCCAAGGAGCCGAGTTCGAATCCCCCCTCTCTCACACTATTTTCTTTTTCTTTTAAATTAAGGCTTCTTTCAATGAGCCGGGTTCGAATCCCCTCTCTCACCCTATTTTCTATTCTTTTAATTTAAGGTTTCTTTTTTTAGTGTTAGGACCTTCAGGTCTCCAGATCCACCCTAAATGGCAACATCTATTTCTCTTCATTTATACTAGTGACTAGCTGAAACCATGTTCAATTAACATATAATTTTAATTCACTTTCTTACATTTAGCCTAGGCGTTTAACTCATAGTTTTACATATACTTTTAACCAATTCATTAAGGACTTTACTTTCACTTTCTTGTTCATGAATATCACGATTTATGTTTGCATGTTAAACATACAACATTACATAACACATGATTCACCATCTTCTTCAAGTGAACCGTAACAATACAATTACGGAAGAACATCATGTTTTGTGCACATATTACATTCAACATGCGGACGTACATAACAAATAATAAACAGCCGAAACACCATTGCACACAATCACAATCATTCCTAATATCATCTACCAGAAGTCATACCAACGCATGCATCAATTCGTTCATAGGATCTAATGACAAGGGCATGCAACGGGGGACAACCTTAGGTTTTTGATTGGACTTAAACTGTACCTTATGGGACTCTAGGGAAAGGGACCAAGAGAGAATAGAACCCATACCTTTTCAGCCTTGACAACCAGCCACAACCACATGTCTCCACCCACCCACAAACCTTTCTTCCGAGCTTTAATTTTTGTTCCCAAGTGCAGTTCTTTACTTAAAACACTTAGGCGTACGAATTCTTCCTTTTGTTTTTTGATGGATGCAGACAAGAATACTTTTAGAAAAGTGGGTTTACGTTTATTTTCTATTTTTGAATTGTGAGGTAAAGCTGAAAATGTTTTTAGGAGTAATATAAAGAATTAAGAGTGGGCATGAAGGACACTCTTAGTGGGTGTCGTGCGCCACTTTTGTCGGAATTATTGTTGACTTACTCAACACAATTTAAATGGTAAAAATCAGATTATAATTATATATTAATTTATTATAATGCCCCTCCTTATTTTCTCTAATTTTTAATCATTTAATTCGTGCCCCCTAATGCGTGCAACTCGGCTCGAACCCGAGTGTGGAGGTCCGGTCAAACTTGGGTTTGACCACCGAGATTTGACCCATTTTGACTAATCAATAACTTTATTTAATTAATTAAATATCAGTCTAGGGTAATTACTATACTACCCCTAGCCCCGAAATTACCTTTATATCCCTATAACTCTTAAAACCTAGGACTAACCCTCTAAGTCTTGTTAAGACTCATCCGTGTGAATCCTAGTATTTGGGTACCCAACATGGCTGGAACCAACCCTGCTAGCTCAAATAACTCACCAAGTTGGTTGGCTTGGCTGGTGCATAGGTTTAGAGGTCTGGTTCCGTCTAACCTAGGCCTTCTATGTACGTTTAGGACTTACTTAGCATAGTCATTTTCGGGTTGTCACAGGAATTTGTTGCAAAATGTGTAAATTGCCAACAAGTGAAAGACGAGAACCAAATCCAAGTGGTTTACATCAAGAAATTCAAGTTTCCAATTTGAATTGTGAATATATTAATATTGAACTCGTGGTAGGTTTACCTCAGACACAAAAGCAACATAACTCCATATGGGTGGTTGTGTACATGTTGAAAATCCGCTCATTTTATTCCCGTCAAGTCCACCTAATCAGCGGAGGATTATTCAAGTATCTAAATAGTTAGTATTGTGTGTCGCCATAGTATTCCATTATCCATCATATCGGATAAGTGCACAATTCAAATCTAGGTTTTGGAGGTCATTCCAAAAAGGGTTGGGTACAATGGTGAAGCTAAGCACTGTTTTTCATCCCCAAACTGATGTTTCTAGCGGAGCGTACTATTCAAACCCTTGAGGATATGTTTAGAACTTGTATAATTGATTTCAAGAGAAATTGGGATAAACATTTGCCTTTGGTTGAGTTTTCTTATAAAAATAGTTACCATTCAACTATATCTATGGCTAATTTCGAGGCCTTGTATGGTAGGAGATTTAGATCTCCAATTGGATGTTTTAAAGTGTGCAAATTGATTTATAAGACTTTGGAGAAAGTTCATATTATAAGGAATCGATTGAAAATATCCTATAGGTGGCTAAAGTCTTATGCCGACCATAGGAAAAGGGACTTAGAATTTGAAGAGGGTGATAAGGTGTATCTAAAAATTTCACCCATAAAAGGAGTGGTGAGATTTGGCTTGAAAGGGAAGTTGAGTCCTCGTTATTTGCGTCCTTATGAAATTTTTCAAAGGCTTGGCAAGGTTTCATACTATTTGAGATTATCCAGTGAATTGGATTTGGTTCATCCGGTGTTCCATGTCTCCATGCTTAAGAAGTGTATCGGTGATCCCGAGTCCATTCTCCCTATTGAGGGTCTAGGTGTGGAGAAGAACATCTCCTATGTGGAGGTTCCCATGGAAATCCTTGATAGACAAGTAAAGAAATTGAGGAACAAGGAGGTGGATTTCGTAAATGTGTTATGGAAGAACCACTAGTTGAGAGAGTAACATGGGAGGCCGAGGCCGACATGAAGTCCCATTACACTCATATATGTGTTGAATATGGTTAGTTGTTCCTACTAAAAATGAAAATAATGAATAAATTGAAATTGACTTGTTTTGCAAAGATGTGTATACTTATGATAAAGGTTTTTGCTAAAAAGAAGTTTCATGTGAAAGTGATCTTTTGCTCAATGTTGAACTTATTTGTGTATTTGGTTTGTAGCCTATATGAAATGATATTGAGCATATTGATATGTTTTGAAGGATATTCTGGCATAAGTGACTCTATATGTTGTGTTGAGATCATGTTGTTGATTGAGAAGGTAGTTCCTCATGTTGTGGTTTTGAGCTCTTATGTGGTGCAGTTGATGTTTTGAGTTACTTTATGTAAATTCCATGTTGTCATGTTGATTTGAGTTATAACTCATATTGATTTTGTTTGTTGTTTGTTGGGTTGCTAGTATTGAGTTTATCCTTTCCCTTCAAAAAATTTTTAGTGTCATTTCGGGACAAATGTTTGTAAGGGGGAGGGGGGATAATGTAACACTCCGAAAGTCTAAAATCTAATATAGAGTCTCACATGATTGTCAAAGGTTTATAACACTGTTTTAAGGTAAATAATAGTGTACAAAAGTCATTTAGGAATTTTTAGAGTCTAGACGTTAAGGAACGTCCATGACATCTGAAGACTAGTGCAAGAGGTTCTATTGTGCCTTAGTCTATTTGACAATGTTTTAGGTGTCGGAATTTCATGTAATTTTGTGGTACGGTGTCTAACACGTACTAACGTAGGCTTAGGATCAAAATTTCCAGTTAAGACTCCCCAAGGACCACCCAAAGGGTCCTTGAGGAGGACCCTTCAATTTTGGCTAAGAAGCTGTCATGGGATAGTAGCCATCGACGATTGCATGCAATGATGCGTGCTCCAATTGATGGGGTGTCAATTTTCTCTGTCGATGGTCTCTTAACCATTTTACCAAAAAGACATTTTGGCAACTCTCTGAATCAAACGACGGTTGTGTAGGACGGTTGGTCCAACGCAGAGTCGACTGACCTACGGCCAGTAGGTCAGGATCTCGTAGGTCAGGCTTGAGTTACACTTATAAGTTTTAATAGTTTCATTTAATTAGTTTGTTGGTTAGTTAGTTAATTAGGGGTTAAGGGAGGTCTAAGTTAGTTAAGGACTTATATAAAGACCTAATCCTACTTAAACTAACCCAACTCCCACAATGTCCCAAAACACAATTGCTCTTCCTTCTCTCTACTTTCTCTCTCCCAAAAAGAAAAACTCCATTGAAGTTATAGGTAAAGGTATTTATGGAAGCAATAAGGGTGCTTTTATTCATCAATCTTCAACAATTAACAATGTGGGATCCTTTCAACTTTGAGATTACTTTCCCCAAAGGGTTCTTCTGGAATTGATTTAAAAAATATGACTTTCATATGGGATTCTTTCTATTACGAACTTGATTTACTAAATTGTATTGTCTATGGTTTCATTTGATTATTATTCTTAGATTATAATTTATTATGATTCAATTATGCTAGTTCTTGATGAATTAACCTAGTATGTGAAGTATATCATGAAATTGGCCCAAGTCCCTAACCCTAGGTTATGATCTAGTGTTGAATTGAGTTGTAGTGATGCAATTGACTTCATTATTGCGTTAATTACTATTGTCTGATGATAATACACCCATTGTTGGATTAAATTTGATGGTTGATGGTAAAAGCTTTGATGATGGCTTGTGAAAGAGATTGGGTAAGTCTTTGTGATCTCAAACATTAACTTCAATTATGGTGACTTGTACTTGCTGATGAAGTTGAATTGAAGCATACCTTGTGATTGAATTAATTAGGTGTTGGTATGATGTTGCAATTGAAATGTCTTGATTATGTATAATGTGAGATGATGCTAAGATGTAATGATATAATGGTGGTTATGAAATACCTATGTGCCTTATTATATTATGATGATGTTAAAATGTCAATCTTAGATGTGAGGGTTGTAATGAAAGGTGTTCTCATGCAATTCCTATTGAGATAAAGACTATGGCTATATAAGGAGTAGTCTCCTATGACCTAAACTAAGTTATGATTATCTATGAAAGTCATTTCAAAAGGTACTCTAGCTTAGCACCGAGTTCACTAGTAGTGAAAAGTGTCCCTTCCCACATGGGGAAGGTAGGTTCACTATTGTACTTATGATATTGGATACTATAAGGCATGTAGCACAAAGAGGGTCCACATAGATGTTATGTTCATGTTTTTGTACTACCTTGGCAAGTATTCCACCTTCTTTTGGTGTAGGGTTCCATGACATCAAATTCAATATTAGTTCATTTGTTCTATGTCGGTTAAGGCAACATGTTCCCAAAAGGAAAACTAAATTAATAAAGTGAATTCTAACTAGGAGGACTTAAGGGGTTTGACTTAGTCTATGTAGGGATATGGGACTCTACCTATACATTGCACTAGTTGTCCTTGAAGTAAATCCTAGGAAGTCATTCTTCTGTGTTATGATCTTATGAGATAAATGTTATGCTTATGTTGATTCTTCATGTTAATGGTCTATATTGCTAAAAGTGTGTGGATGTATACTTATAATGATATAATATGTGAAGTTTGACATTATTCATGATCCTTTGGCTAGTTTTCTTGGTTGAGTGAGGTTATGGGGTTTCACTTGACCATTACACTAGTAGACTTGGTGAAGGCTTGGTTCATGTTATGGACTCATGAATATTCTTTTTGGTTATGACATGATTATAGAGTTACATTGGCTATGAATTCTACTATGTTATGAATATGTTGATTTGTCTTAACTTGAGTAGGTTGGCCTTGTGTTGAATATGCTTGTATCATAAGAAGTATATGAGTTTTGCCTTATATGTGTTCTTGGGTTGTGAAGAAGGTTTTTCAAAGTTACTTAGCATGGTTTAATGAAATGTTCCTTTTTAGCATTGTAACGACCCTAAAAATGAAATATGTCAAACTAGATCTTCACATGTTTCATGAGTTAATATTGTATTAAAATAGTGTAATTTAGCATTAGAATTCAGTTCATAAATTTTGGGAGCGTTTGGAAGTCAAATGACCAAGAACTTCCATGACGTTCGGAATGTATTCTTGTGTGTGTGCTTGTGTGTCCTTGTATGTTTTATGTGCTTATGTGTGCTGTATGGATTCTAAAACTTGGAAAAATAATTTAATTAGGTAAATTTAAGTGGGTAGGGATGATACGTCCAGTTCCGACCCCCACAAGGATCGCATTAGGGGTCTACGAAGGGACCCCGAACATTGGCCAAGCAAGCTGCCCAAGGCAACAGGATTTGTGCCTTGCAGAAACACAGGTGGCGTCGCTCCATGATCGCCCACTTTAGTGTCCAAATAAAATTTCCAAAGCCTAGTGGGAGCAGCTCCATGGCCCAGACTTGTTCCCCGACGGAAATTGCGAAAATTTAAGTGAACTTTTACTTGTCAAAAGTGGTCTGTAACAACCCTAAAAATGAATAAGATAAATACTTAAGGTGTCAATAATTCTTGAGATTAGACCAAGGTTCACACAGATTGATACGCGTAGAACCAGACCTCAGAAACCTTATTACGACCAAGCCAACTAACTTGGGGAGTTAATTGAGCTTGGAAAGGTTGGAACCAACCATATGAGGATCACGAAAACGAAGATTTAATCGAAAGAGTCTTTACCGGACTTAAAAGAAGAAATTTTAAGTTTTGAGGTCCAGGGGTAAAATGGTCTCTTCCAGGCCAAGGGTAATATTGTAATTACCCTGATGAATTAATTAATTAATTAATTAATTTAATTAAAAAGAGCAATTCGGGTTGGGGCGACCCAAAGTGACCCATTTTCGCAAATGGGGTGTCACTCGGGTTCTAGCCCCACTTGAAAAGATGAATTGATGATTTAATCATTAATTAAAATCTGATTCATTAAGGGCATAATGATCATTTCACCTAAGCTAAATAAATCAGATTTTATTAATTAAATTAAACCTTTCTTTGACTAAATTCAAACCTACACTCCTAATCCTAATAAACCTCTTTCACGTCACTCAACTCTCTTTCACGTCTCTCAACTCTCATTCTCTCACGTTCAGCCTAACAAAAGAAAACTCAAGAACTGTTTAACAACAAAAGTTCTTCACACTTGAAGAACAAACACGAAAATTCTAAGAAAATAAGTTAACCAAAAACGTTAGGCAAAAGAGAGGGGTGTTCCGTCGAGAATTGGTGAAAGTTTCGGTGTTGGACGTTATTGGAGAGGTTTTTGGAAATCAGGTCGTGTGTGGATTAAACGTCAAAAAGGTATGGGTTTCTTCTCTCATGGTCCCTTTCTCAAAAGGCCCCTTACGATTCAAAATATTCACTCCGAAACTAAGGTTGTTTGCAATTGACTTCATTATTGCGTTAATTACTATTGTCTAATGATAATACACCCATTGTTGGATTAAATTTGATGGTTGATGGTAAAAGCTTTGATGATGGCTTGTGAAAGAGATTGGGTAAGTCTTTGTGATCTCAAACATTAACTTCAATTATGGTGACTTGTACTTGCTGATGAAGTTGAATTGAAGTATACCTTGTGATTGAATTAATTAGGTGTTGGTATGATGTTGCAATTGAAATGTCTTGATTATGTATAATGTGAGATGATGCTAAGATGTAATGATATAATGGTGGTTATGAAATACCTATGTGCCTTATTATATTATGATGATGTTAAAATGTCAATCTTAGATGTGAGGGTTGTAATGAAAGGTGTTCTCATGCAATTCCTATTGAGATAAAGACTATGGCTATATAAGGAGTAGTCTCCTATGACCTAAACTAATTTATGATTATCTATGAAAGTCATTTCAAAAGGTACTCTAGCTTAGCACCGAGTTCACTAGTAGTGAAAAGTGTCCCTTCCCACATGGGGAAGGTAGGTTCACTATTGTACTTATGATATTGGATACTATAAGGCATGTAGCACAAAGAGGGTCCACATAGATGTTATGTTCATGTTTTTGTACTACCTTGGCAAGTATTCCACCTTCTTTTGGTGTAGGGTTCCATGACATCAGATTCCATATTAGTTCATTTGTTCTATGTCGGTTAAGGCAACATGTTCCCAAAAGGAAAACTAAATTAATAAAGTGAATTCTAACTAGGAGGACTTAAGGGGTTTGACTTAGTCTAGGTAGGGATATGGGACTCTACCTATACATTGCACTAGTTGTCCTTGAAATAAATCCAAGGAAGTCATTCTTCTGTGTTATGATCTTATGAGATAAATGTTATGCTTATGTCGATTCTTCATGTTAATGGTCTATATTGCTAAAAGTGTGTGGATGTATACTTATAATGATATAATATGTGAAGTTTGACATTATTCATGATCCTTTGGCTAGTTTTCTTGGTTGAGTGAGGTTATGGGGTTTCACTTGACCATTACACTAGTAGACTTGGTGAAGGCTTGGTTCATGTTATGGACTCATGAATATTCTTTTTGGTTATGACATGATTATAGAGTTACATTGGCTATGAATTCTACTATGTTATGAATATGTTGATTTGTCTTAACTTGAGTAGGTTGGCCTTGTGTTGAATATGCTTGTATCATAAGAAGTATATGAGTTTTGCCTTATATGTGTTCTTGGGTTGTGAAAAAGGTTTTTCAAAGTTACTTAGCATGGTTTAATGAAATGTTCCTTTTTAGCATTGTAACGACCCTAAAAATGAAATATGTCAAACTAGATCTTCACATGTTTCATGAGTTAATATTGTATTAAAATAGTGTAATTTAGCATTAGAATTCAGTTCATAAATTTTGGGAGCGTTTGGAAGTCAAATGACCAAGAACTTCCATGACGTTCGGAATGTATTCTTGTGTGTGTGCTTGTGTGTCCTTGTATGTTTTATGTGCTTATGTGTGCTGTATGGATTCTAAAACTTGGAAAAATAATTTAATTAGGTAAATTTAAGTGGGTAGGGATGATACGTCCAGTTCCGACCCCCACAAGGATCGCATTAGGGGTCTACGAAGGGACCCCGAACATTGGCCAAGCAAGCTGCCCAAGGCAACAGGATTTGTGCCTTGCAGAAACACAGGTGGCGTCGCTCCATGATCGCCCACTTTAGTGTCCAAATAAAATTTCCAAAGCCTAGTGGGAGCAGCTCCACGGCCCAGACTTGTTCCCCGACGGAAATTGCGAAAATTTAAGTGAACTTTTACTTGTAAAAAGTGGTCTGTAACAACCCTAAAAATGAATAAGATAAATACTTAAGGTGTCAATAATTCTTGTGATTAGACCAAGGTTCACACAGATTGATACGCGTAGAACCAGACCTCAGAAACCTTATTACGACCAAGCCAACTAACTTGGGGAGTTAATTGAGCTTGGAAAGGTTGGAACCAACCATATGAGGATCACGAAAACGAAGATTTAATCGAAAGAGTCTTTACCGGACTTAAAAGAAGAAATTTTATGTTTTGATGGTCCAGGGGTAAAATGGTCTCTTCCAGGCCAAGGGTAATATTGTAATTACCCTGATGAATTAATTAATTAATTAATTAATTTAATTAAAAAGAGCAATTCGGGTTGGGGCGACCCAAAGTGACCCATTTTCGCAAATGGGGTGTCACTCGGGTTCTAGCCCCACTTGAAAAGATGAATTGATGATTTAATCATTAATTAAAATCTGATTCATTAAGGGCATAATGATCATTTCACCTAAGCTAAATAAATCAGATTTTATTAATTAAATTAAACCTTTCTTTGACTAAATTCAAACCTACACTCCTAATCGTAATAAACCTCTTTCACGTCACTCAACTCTCTTTCACGTCTCTCAACTCTCATTCTCTCACGTTCAGCCTAACAAAAGAAAACTCAAGAACTGTTTAACAACAAAAGTTCTTCACACTTGAAGAACAAACACGAAAATTCTAAGAAAATAAGTTAACCAAAAACGTTAGGCAAAAGGGAGGGGTGTTCCGTCGAGAATTGGTGAAAATTTCGGTGTTGGACGTTATTGGAGAGGTTTTTGGAAATCAGGTCGTGTGTGGATTAAACGTCAAAAAGGTATGGGTTTATTCTCTCATGGTCCCTTTCTCAAAAGGCCCGTTACGATTCAAAATATTCACTCCGAAACTAAGGTTGTTCCCCGTTGCATGTCCTTGTCACTAGCTCCCAAATATTTTCGTAGGTTGGGTATTTTGTGCTGGTAGATTTAGGCATGTATGATGTTTTTGTATTGAAAGTGAATATGTGTATGTGCGTGAAATCACGAAGATGACAATCAAGGTGTGATCAAAAAAGAAAAAAAATGTTGTGTGTGTGTGCGTGTTGGACAGTGGTATTTTAGCCACTGTTTTTGGAGAAGTGTAAATGCATGTATTTCTTGTATTTTATGTGTTTAAGTTATGCACAAAGTGATGTTCATTGTGATGAAATATGGTTGATTGAATAACAATCTTTTAGCCAAATAAACTTACGAAAGATGCGCCTAAAAATGTGTTAAAACGATTTATGAATGCACCCTTTGAATCATGTGAAAATGTTGATGAAAATGAGTTGTAGAATGAGTAAAATTTCCAGCAACTATACAACATTAATTTTAGGCTAAAGCTTCACAAAGAAATCTGGAAATTAACGCATTTTAAAGAGGTGAGGCCACCAGGATTCGAACCTGTGACCTCACCCTTTATCCACTGTATTTCGCGAAAAAGGGAAAAGAAAATGGGGCTGGGGGGAATCGAACCTGGCCACTGGATTTCGCGAAAAAAGGGAAAAGAAATGGGGCTGGGGGGAATAGAACCTGGCCTCTTGATTTCGCAAAAAGGAAAAAAAAAAGGAGAATGGGGCTGGGGGAATCGAACCTGGCTACTGTAGGAGAAAGAAGAGAAAAATAAAGTAGATAAATAAACGGGAGGCATGGGATTCAAATCCACGACCTCCAGGCACGTGCGAAAGGGGAGAAAATAAAGAAAAAGAAAACGTGAGGCGTGGAAATCGAACCCACAGCCTCAAGGCTGGAAAAAGGAGAAGGCAAAAATAAATTAAGAAACAAAGTGAGGCTGTGGGGTTCGATCCCACAACCTCACTGCTAAGGCGCCTAGTTAAGGAAGATTTAATTAAAAATAAGATAGGAGGCTGTGGGGGTTCGAACCCACAACCTCCCAAGCCTCTAGCGAAATTAAGTTAAAAATAAGGAGGATGTGGGGGTTCGAACCCACAACCTCCCTATCCCAGGGAATTAAGTTCTAAAAATCAAAGAGGCTGTGGGGGTTTGATACCACAACCTCTTGGTTTGGGCGAAAATGAGCAAAATATTGTTAATGAAAAATAAAAAGGGGTTGTGGGGGTTCGAACCCACAACCCTTCGGCCAACTTAAGAGAAAAATTAAGTAGAAAATTAATGATACGATATTAATATTGGGATTTAATCTAGAGTTAAAATATTATGGATATTAAAATAAAATCAATGAAAAATGTAAATGATATTCTAGTGATTCGAAATTGGGTTTCCTTGCCCAAACTTCCGTATTGATACATAAGTCATACGTGAACAAAATATCCAAGAATAGTACCACCTACTTAGATCGAAATCAAGATCTTGGAATATCTACAAGATACATAAGTCTTGTTCTACATAATCTTAGGAATGTATGACTTACTTAACGAATTATGAATGAAGCCTCATGGCTTGTGTGTATAGACTCATAAGTCTAGCATACGTTTAAAAGTAAGTGAACCTAAGATGTATGTATTGAATGATGAAATGAACAATGAAATGATGAAACCCTAGAAGGGTTAAGTAAGGGTATGAAACACACCAATGGCCAAGTATATTGGCATATGATGAAATGAACTAAAATGAGGTGAGTAAATTTGAAGAGTAAATGTGCTAATGACAATTAATGTGGTCACAACATGATATGAGGCTAATGCTAATGATGAGAGCAATCTCAAATGAGCCTAAGTAAATGTTACCAAAACGTACTCACCTATGAGAGTGTAAGATAATGAAGAGACCAGTCTCTATGAACACTCTAATGAAAGTATTGAGATTAACACACTTAATACTAATGATGAGATGAGAAATCATCTAATGAGCTATGATGTCCTCATACTAGAAGCCAACTTCCATGACGTATGGGTTGAATGAAATGGAACTTTATACTGTGTGGGGTCTAGATTCCAATCGTGACATGGTCCAATAAATGTAGGGGTGCTTTGGGTATTATGGGTGTGTGTTATATACTGATTTAGGTCATTATACACCAATTCCACAATCATAAACCCCATGCCCTCAATTAGAAATCAAAAAATCCAAAAACCCTAAGAAGCTCTCCTCTTCCAAAAAAAAAACCTCAATCCTCCATTGAAGGTCAAGGTCTTGGAGCTTGGGCTATGGATGAAAACAGATTTCTTCAATTTTTGTGGGTTACTTTATGATTAAGGCATGGTATTTCATCGTTAAACTCTCTTTCATTCAAGGAGACATTCCAAATTGATCTTAAAAAGGTTTTTAAAACCCTAAACTCTTCTATTTTCAACTCTAAGAATGGGTGTTGCACGAAAACGTTTTAATGAATGTATTATGATATTATTCAATGTTAGTTGTTGATTTTAAGGTCAAAACCCCAATGAACCCATGCTCATTCAATTTCTCAACTTTTGGCTTATGAAGTGGGTTTAATGAACATTGTTGATAATGTTAGAAATATGGTTTTCTTTATGTTATAATGGGGTTTAGTTACTGCCTTAAAGGCAATTTTATGATGTATGGTTGAAGAAATTGATAAAAGGTGGTAAAGGTTTGGATGAATGGTAAGTTGTTCTAATATTGCTTAATGCTTATTGTGAAATGATCTTGAGTGGTATGGTCTACCTTTGAAGGCGGTGTTTAGTTGAAGTATATGAATATATGTGTATATTGGGATTTATGGCCTTGAAGGCATTGAATATGAAGTCAAGTGAAAGTACGTTTATTATACATGTGATGTCTACGAAGTTGAGATTGTGATCTTGAAGATGTTAGGTTTAAATTAAGTATATGCGTATGTGAATTATGATAGTGTGTGATTATGATGAATGTAAGGTGGAGATGATAACAAATCAATGTTATGTATGATAGGGATTATGTGAAAGGTGTTTTCACATGTACTCACACACACACCTAGAATAAATGAATGAAAGAATGAAGTTTATGAAATAATATGTATGACAGTCTATTGAAAGGTTTTCTCAATAAGACTCTAATGAATGAAATGGGGGATTCGTAGGGTACACACTCTTCGTGAGTGGAGATGAAGTGTCTAGACCATCACTACTATTCCCATATCATGAAAAGGGTGATTTTGGGGTGAACACTCTTCATGAGTTGAGATGAAGTGTTTAGTAGCAACCTCACTATTCCCAAGAGCTTTTCAAGATAGGTTGGAGGTTGGATACCTTTCGTGAGTTGAGATGTGGTGTCCACAAGTAACCTCTAGGGATAAGTACACTTTGTTAGTAGAGATGTGGTACTAAATAGCTATCCCTTAACCTATAGTCAATAAATGTTTAAGAATCCGTGGGGGACTTATTCTTAGCACCGAGAGGATTTGAAGAAGAGGTGGGTATAATTCGTGGGTAGAGATTTCGTATCCAAAAGTACCTCTTGAGATGAATACTCCTCGTTAGTAGAGAATGAGTCACTTAGTAGCAATCTCCTTATCCCGTAAGTATGCGCCCGCGTAGGTATAGATATTGGAGATTCCATGTAAAGGCTAAAGTATGACCCTACTTTAGGCAAGTGGGGATCCCTCATCCGTTAGGGGTTAATATCGGGATTCCATGTCTAGCTCTCATGGTCTATGTCTGTTAAATCTATCCCCCACAAATGAAAGTAAATGAACTAGGTGTGTCCATATATTAAATGTATCAAAGGGTCATACCATGATGTAAATGAAAGTAATGCAACTTTATGTTAAATGTTAAGGAAAAATGTTGTTGTTAAGACTTGTATGATGAAAGCTTAGTGTGTGATGAATGTGATGTACCAATTCTAAGGTTATTCCTGAAGATCACTAAGTGGAAGTGGTAGTATGGGATGCTACTTTCACATTGCACCAAGTGTAAATTGGGGGTTTCCTTGGAAGATGGTTCTAGTGTGAAGTTCCTAAGTATATGTATGTTTCTATAGTGTCTTTGGTATTGATGGTGACTTGTGTAAATGAAGTGAAGTAAACTTATCCCTAGTAGTCTTAAGGATCTGTTGAGTAGGTATTGGGGAGGTTATTGATGTAACGTGGTTTCACGGTACTTTCAATGCTTTTTTATTAAGTTTAGTGTGTGTCTAGGGCCTTTTTGTAGTAATCTAATGTGTTTTTATCTGCGTCTTGCAGAAAATTTGTCTAAAACAGAAATGCAGAAGACTGTGCAGACATAAGTGCAGAAGTGACCCACGAAGCCATCGATGGCCCGTCGTCTCATCGATGAACCGTAGGTGGTGGCCGTCGATTGAAGGTTCGAGCATCTGGAAGCAACTCAGGGAATTCTAACCAAGTGTGGGGCTACAGAAGAATCGACGGTCCGTCGACTAATCGATGGACCGTGCTGGAAAATCGTCAATATAATCAGAGACTTCCCCAGTACCAGGTGTTGGAGAAAAGTTAAGTATGGAATGACGATAAGCATTGACGGACCGTAAGTGCAAGACGGACCGTGTTGTTGGTCCTTCGATTGGATCAGAGAAGGTGCGATTTGGAGGCTTGAGGAAGATGCTAAGTATGGACCGACGGAGCCAGTTGACGGTCCGTTTTTTCATTGATGGACCGTCTGTGGAGTCGTCGATTGAGGAGGCGTTTTGGGACAAACTTTCCTTATTTTGAACTCCTTTTAATTTAAGACTTTGTTACTATAAATAGGGTTAAAACCCTCGGCTTTGGGGTTACACTTTTTATTAATTTTCATCATTTTGTTCTTGGAGATTTGACTTTGCAATTTAGCAATTTATTCATGTTTCCGGAATCGATTATCAAGTGAATTTGGTTGTTTCAAGTTTTATTTCTGGATTTTCTTTAAACTTGTCAAAGTAAGTACATGAATTATTGTTTAACAAACATGAATTGTGTTCTTCTAAGTATGGGTAACTAAATCCACAACTAGGTTTCTGTGAACCATGGGTGATTAACAAGGTAAAACTAGATAAATAACAATTTAGAATACATTATTGCATGTATTCATAATTTTTTCGTTTAGAAGTCTTTTTAACGAGTGCACGCGTTAAAACTTGCCCTATCTCTACTTGCCGGACCTAGTGGGTAGTTTATAAGAAAATAATTATCGTTATAGATTTAGTAGACACTATCTAATAGGCTAGTTTCGATTGGTGCGAAGTAGTAACTAAGCCATACATCAAATATGATAGTTAATATGAAGTAAAGATAAGGTTTAGTAGCTTAAACACACGTAGCCGGACCAAGGTACGGGGTGAAATTCTCTAAATGCTGGACCAAGGATTTAGAGATACATAACTTATCACTCTGCATGCAAATTACTAGGAAAGAATTGTTATAGCTAGGATTACCGCGTTATGAACCTATAGGGAACACTTACACCCTCGTTTTTCTCATCACTTGATAAACACCAAAGTTTTAATATTTCTACTTATTTTACTTACAAATAATTGAACACTTTTTTTCCACAAAAACTCACCTTTAATTAACTGTATTCGGAAAGGACTTGACTAAATAGACGTAATTGTAGATTGAAGTTAAGTTTAAACCATTTTCCTGGTGGGATCGACCCAAACCTAATTGTTCGGTTCTTTAATTGATACGAACACTTATACTTCTGTAAAGAAGTGTAATTTGATGTCACAACCCGGGTCTATACCCTAGTCGAAACCGGCGTCGTTGACCTCTCAGAGGTCGTAGACAAGCCTACATACTTCATCATTACATCATATAGGTTAATTTTAGCAGAAAATTTAAAACTTTTGTTTGCTTTGAAGTATACATAGACTTCATAGTAAGAAATGCAATATATCACATCAGTTCACTGCAACCTTCTAGTAATGAGATATTCAAATGAAGGAAATAGTTCATAACTGCATAGATATAAAGTTGCCAAAATGGCACCAATACAACGTCTGAAATAAGTAAGAAAGAAACGCTAGTGGAACACTCTTCACTAGCTCATGCCTACGTCTAAGCTAGAATATAAAAGATTAGCATCCTCAAAAGCATGAGGGCCTACCAAGTTCGAATGAATGCTCCACGTCCAGATAGCTTCAACGTAGTCTCGTAAGCTCTAGCGCCCACCTGCACCTGCACCTAAAAGAAGAGTATTGTATGGGATTAGTACACACTTGTACTAAGTATGGGTGTATGCAAGCACACACCAAGGACATGCATGATTAAGGAAATCTCTCTCCTAACGATATGAGTTATGGAAAGCCCAGTCAGTTGGACTTGCAAAATCGGATTAGGAAAGTCATGCTATGAGAGTAACATGCATCATCATTCTTTTCATATTGCACACAGTACATAACATGTTTCATATAGCACATACATATACCACATATCATTCGTTCATATGCTATGAGACCTTAGAATCATGGACTTAACATTATGACTTCCCAAAATGAGGGATCAACATATGAGACCTCTACTAGGGAGACTTCTTTAGCAAATACAGAGTCTGCTTCATTCATTAATGCATACTTCATTTTCATTCGTTTCATTCATTCATAGACTGGTGCAAAAACCTTCTATACCTAGAATGTAGTTTAAGACTCTCATCGGGTTCACTGTGCAATGACCAGGAACGACCTTGTGTCATTACTTGAGTCTAGTTCACCTCTTGATTATCCTAACCAAACACCTTTGATATCATTCATTTCATTTTATGCATTACTGAGGCTGGCCTCATTCTTTCCTTGGGAACTTTAACTTTAACCGACATAGATCATGTGAGCTCCATGAAATCTTGTGTCTACCCCGCACCGAAAAGAGGTGGAATCACCGACCAAAGTGAAACCAAAACATGCTAGCGTATATAGGGAATTGAACACTGATGGATCCCTCTGTTGGCTGCATAGGTTCAAAGACTAGGAGATATAAGGAAACCCATACCCGCCTACACGGACTGTCTTATCTCATAAGATTTACACGAACCTCTGCCTTCCCGAAAGAAGGAATAGCGACTCATATCTAGCCTATCAGTGCTCCGTATAAAGTTCCATTACATTTATCTCACCCATCATAGAAGCTGGCTTCTAGCATGAGGGCATCATTGCTCATTAGATGATTTCTCATCTCATCATTAGTATTAAGTGTATATTAATCTCGATACTTTCATTAGAGTGTTTCTTAGAGACTGGTCTCTTCATTAATTTTACACTCTCATAGGTGAGTACGTTATTGGTAACACTTACTTAGGCTCATCTGAGATTGATCTCATCTTTCACATTAGTCTCTTATCATGTTGTCACCACATTCATTAACTTTAGCATATTAGCTCATCAAAATTACTCACCCCTTTTTATGTGAATGTTCATTTCATTATATGCCAATGGACTTGGCCTTTTAGCGTGTTTCACACCCTTTCTTAACCCTCCTAGGGTCACATCAATTCATCACATACATCTTAGGTTCACTTACTTTTAACGTACGCTGGACATATGAACCCGTACGTACAAGCCATGAGGCTTTATTCATAATTCGTCTAATTAGTGACTTATACTTACCCAAGGTTATATGCTACACGACTTATGCATCTTGTAAGTATGCCAATGTCTCAATTTCAATTCCTATAGGCAGCATTCATTAAATATTTAATCACGTAAGACTTATGTGTCAATACGGAATTGGGCTAGGGAACACTATTTTGAATCCCTTGTATAACACTTAGTCTCTTTTTTGTAAATTTTTGATTTAGAATTCTCGGCTTGGGGACCCGAATCAAATCCCCACACCTACACTTCCTTTCTTTCTTTTCTTCACTTTGTCTTAAACATCTCGGCTTGGGGACCCAAGATCAAATCACCACGCCCACATTCCTTTTATTATCTTTCTTTTCTTAATTCTTCCGTTCAGACCGAGAGTATGTGGGATCGATCCCCCACAGCCTCATTTTCTTTTATTTAATTTTTCTCCTAACTTCCTTATCTATCCGATTTTATTTATCTTCCCTTTTTAGTTTGTTTCTTCACAACCTTTACCCCATTTTGAATCCCCCTCACCTCCCTTTAAATATTAATTTTTCAGCAGCCTTCATACAGTGAGGTCTCGGGTTCAATCCTTGATGACCTCACATCTTTAAAAAAAAAATTTAAATATCCAATTCTTCTAGTAATTTAGCCGAAATCAAATTTCCAGAAAATCTTGAAATTTGATCACACTTTCCATTCCATTTCCTCGACATTTTATACGTTAGCTTTTTGGACAATTTATTGGACATTTCGTACGTTTATTTTGTGCATTTTCGTGGTTACATTTGATCAAGATTTTTCACTCAATTCAGCAAAATTACACCACCTATGAACATGACCATTTACTTCAAGTAATTGCATACAAAACACAAGAATTTAACATGCATATTACACACTTCTACCCATTACCAAAGTCACGGCATACACAATGCACACACACGTTTAACACAGTTTTGGAAAGCATGCTTATTACTCCCATAAATCAAAACATACATAATTGAACATAATCATCACAAAAACACATCACATCCCAAACTTCTACCAGCAAAACATACCCAACCTACAAAAATCGATGGGAGCTAGTGACAGGGACATGTAACGGGGAACATTCCTAGTTTTTGAATTATAATTCGACTAAATCCTAGGGGTCTCTTGGGAAAGGGACCAAGAGGAAGAAAACCCATACCTTTTGTCGATCAACACCCTCCAAATCTTTTCGAATGGGAGCCAACTCCACGACACCAAAGCCTCACCACCAAACTTCAAGCACAACCCGTCAAGAACAATGTTTTTGCTTTTAGTTTTTAGTTTAGTTTTTCTTTTGAGTTTCAGCGTTCAAGTTCTTCAAGAGTGATGAACTTTTGATTTGTTCTTTTACTGATAATGAAAATGCGAATGAGGGTAAATAAGCGTGAGAAAGAGAGTGGAGAATTGTGAGATTTTTTGTGGAGAGATGTTATAGTAAACTTAGGAGTAGGAGTCTTAGTTGAAGACTTAGTCAAATTAGGACCCCTTGCCATTTATTATTAAAAATCTGATTTTTTTAAAGGCTTAGGTGAAATTACTAATCATACCCTTACTTAAATCAGATAATTAATATAAATAAATTAAATTTAACATTGCTTCCACCAAGGATCGAACCCGGGTGAAGCTTAACTTGCGAAAAAGGGTCAAATTCGGCCAACCCTACCCGAATTGCCCAGCTCTTTATATTAATTAATTAATATATTAAATACTTAGAGTAATTACAATACTACCCCTGGCCTAGAAAAGACCATTTTACCGCTAGACCCTACAAACCTAAGATTACCCCTTTCAAGTCCGGTAAAAACTCATACGGGTGAATCTCTTCAATTCGGGTGCCCTACATGGCTAGTCCCAACCTTGCCTAGCTCAAATAACTCACTAAGTTAGTTGGATTGGATAGTGAATAGGTTTTGAGGTCTGGTTCCACGCGCATCAAGCGATGTGAACACGGTCTAATCTAGGCATTCTAGGTACGTTTAGGACTTACTTAGCATAGTCATTTTCGGGTTGTTACATTATCCCCCCCTTAGGAACATTTGTCCCGAATGACACTTCTAATTATCGAGCACAATGCCAGTCATATCATCACATAAGTACTTTACACAAACAAGCAATATCAACAAAGAATAGAGGAGACAAGGAAACTTAGACTTGAGAGTAGGAAGTCTAACCTCAAGAGCTGAAAATATGAGGATAGCGGGATCTCATATCGTCCTCATCCTCCCACGTAGCACCCTCAACAAGATGGTTCCTCCATAAAACCTTCACTGTGGCAACTTCCTTGTTTCTCAGCCGATTTACCTGCCGGTCTAACTACCTAACTGGAGACCTACACCTCCTACCATATAGTGCCTCAAACGGTGCCATCCCAATGCAGAAGTGATAGTTCTTATTGTACGAGAACTCTATCAATGACAGATGGTCGTCCCAACTACCTCTGAAGTCGATCACACACGCCCTCAACATGTCCCCCAATATCTGAATGGTGCGCTCTGCCTGCCCATTTGTCTGAGAATGGAAGGCTGTACTGAGCTTTACTTGCGTGCGTAAGCTCTTCTGGAAGGATCTCCAGAAATGTGAAGTGAACTGAACTCCTCTATCTGAAATGATAGACAAAGGAATCCTATGCCACCTCACAATCTCATCAATGTAGAGTCTCGCATAATCCTCGGCCCTGTAAGTAAACTTCACAGGGATAAAGTGGGCATACTTAGTCATCCTGTCCAAAATAACCCATATAGAGTCATGCTGCCTCTTAGTCCTCGGAAGACCAACCACGAAGTCCATGTTAATGGCCTCCCACTTCCTAGTCGGGACCTCAATTATCTGAGTGAGACCACCAGGCTTAAGATGCTCCGCCTTAACCTGCTGACAATTAGGACACTTGGCCACATACTCAGCAATGTCCTTCTTCATGCCATCCAACCAATAGATCTATTTGAGGTCATGATACATCTTGGTGGAACCTCCATCTATCGAATACCTGGAATCATGGGCCTCTGCAACAATATTAGTCCGCAAATCATCCACGTCTGCTACACACAGCCTGTCCTGGTGCATAAGTATGCCATCACCTCCCAAAGCAAAGGACTCATTCATATTTATCAGCACTGAGTCCTTCAACTTCATTAACACAGGATCAAGATGCTGACCCTTCTTGACTTCAACTACCAAGGATGATTCAGAACTAGGATGAACTGAAGCACCCCCGCTAGTAGAAGCCATCAACCGCACACCCAGTCTGGCCAGTCTGTGTCCATCTGTCACCAACTCCTTCTTACCATCATTAACGTGGGTTGTACTCCCCATGTTCAACCTGCTCAAAGCATCAACTACAACATTTGCCTTCCCTGGATGGTAGTGGTCACTCATGTCATAGTCCTTCGACATCTCCAACCATCTCCGCTGACGTAGATTCAACTCCCTCTGCGTGAACACGTACTGGAGACTCTTGTGGTCAATGAACACATCCACATGCACCCCGTACAAGTAGTACCTCCACAGCTTCAATGCAAACACCACAGCTGCCTACTTCAGGTCATGAGTTGGATAATTATTCTCATGAACCTTGAGCTGTCTGGACGCATAGTCTATCACCTTACCACCCTGAATAAGAACACAACCCAAACCAACCCTAGATGTGTCACAATAAACAGTGTAATTCTAACCACATTTAGGCAAAGTAAGCACTGGGCTGAAGTGAGTCTGTCCTTGAGCTCCTAGAAATTCTTCTCACAAGTCTCCGCCCATTCGAACTTGGCTTTCTTCTTAGTCAAAGATGTCAGTGGGGCAGCAATGGAAGAAAAACACTCCACGAACCTGCGGTAGTAACCATCCAATCTCAAAAAACTACGGATATTGGTAGGAGTAAGAGGTCTTGGCCAGTTCTTAACAGACTCAGTCTTCCTTGGGTCCACCTCCACACCCTGATCGGACATAACATGACCCAGGAAGGTCACTGATCTAAGCCAGAATTCACACTTGCTGAATTTGGCATACAGCTGATGTTGTCTAAGTACCTGAAAGATTAGTCTCAAATGTTGTTCATGCTCTTCCTTGGTCTTAGAGTAGATAACGATGTCATCAACGAATACTATGACAAAAGAATCAAGGTATTCACGGAAGACTCGGTTCAAGAGGTCCATAAATGCAGCTGGTGCATTAGTGAAACCAAATGAAATGACTAGGAACTCATAATGACCATAACAAGTACGAAAGGTTGTCTTTGGGATATCTTCATTCCTAACCCTAAGCCGATGATACCCGGAACGAAGATCAATCTTTGAGAAGAAACTAGACCCTTGGAGCTGATCGAATAAGTCATCTATTCTGGGAAGTGGATACCTGTTCTTTATATTGACTTTATTGAGCTGCCGATAATCAATGCACATCCTAAGGCTTCCATCCATCTTTTTCACAAACATCACTGGAGCGCCCCAAGGGGATATGCTCGGCTGAATGAAGCCCTTATCAGTGAGATCTTTCAACTGCAGCTTCAACTCTTTGAGTTCAGCTGGAGACATTCTGTAGGGAGGAATTGAAATTGGTTTGGATCGGGATCTAGGTCGATACCAAAATAAATCCTCGAGGGGGAGGGACTCCAGGCAAATCATCGGGGAAAACATCTTGGAACTCATTCACTACAGGCACAGAGTCTATGTAAGGAACGTCATGATCTAGATCATTGACACTCACAAGATGGCATAACAATCCCTTGGACATCATTTTATTAGCTTTTAAATTCGAAATCAAGGGACCTGAACGACACGAATTGTACCCCTCCCAGACCATCTCTACTTCATTAGGGAACCAGAATCTCACAACCCTACTACGGCAATCCATGAAGGCATAACATTTATGGGGCCAGTCCATACCAAGTATAATATCAAAGTCATTCATGGGTAACTCAACAAGGTGTGCATACATAGTCTTACCACATACTACTATTGGGCAGTCTTTATGAACCCTATCAGCTCTCACATTTTCTCCTAAGGGAGTACTAACTACAATAGGATCATGCAAAACCTCAAGTAGTGTTTCAAAAGTAAGAGCAAGCAAGGGAGTCACAAAAGAAAGCGTAGACCCTGTATAAAGTAAAGCATAAATAGAGGTTCAGAAAACTTGCATCCTATCTGTGACCACATCAGCAGACTTCTCCTGCTCTTCCCTGCCTTTCAAGGCGTAGAATTTGTTCCTCTTAGGAGGCTCGGCAGCAGTAGCATTCTGGGGATAAGGCCTAGTTGAGCATTACCTCCAGCCTGACCCCTATTTTGTGGACAGTCCCTAACCATGTGTCCACTCTTTCCGCAACTGAAGCAGGCATTTGTGCCTAGTCTGCACTCTCTACTGTGAATACGGCCACACTTGCCACATTCTTTTCTGGGAAGCTGCACATCACCTCTATTGCCCTTCTTGGGCTCGTGTTGGCCTCCTATGGGTGTTGCACTCCTCTGAGAGTTAGAGTTCCCTGAACTCTGATGCCCCTTCTTAAATCTAGGCTGATCACGGACTCCAAAAGTTCTCCAGCCACCAC
>CM040625.1:38305844-38355943 GCA_022817965.1 Solanum lycopersicoides
TGCCCTACTTTCCTGCCACATCTTGCACCAAGCCTGTGCAACATCCTTCAACTGTACGAGGCCAGCTCAGCTTTCTCAATCTCCGTGGCCCCCATCGCCAGTAGAATTTCTGGACCTCCTACACGAACTCCTGAGGATCCTCTGCTGTCTAGATCCTGTAAAGATTTGAGGATTCATCCTCGTAAAATCTCGCAACCTGTTCGCCATGTTGTGGGCTGGTGGGTTCTCTCACTGAACCTCCTGTCTGTTGGCCTGGGCCGTCATAGCCTGAGCTTGCACAGTGATGGCTTGATCTATATGTGCGAAATCTGTCCGCACCTCAGCATCAGTCATCCCAGCTGGGTTAACTAGCATGGAAACTACTACAGCAGGAGCCTGGGGTGGAACTTGGTTTCCCCCAGCAGCAACTCCTACTCTTCCCCGACTAGTGCTCCCCTTGTATCGTTTTCTAAAAACATAAGAATTGATGTTAGATACGCTCATAACACCAAGAAATCAGACATTAAGGAAAGCATGATAAGATCAAAAGAATGGAAATTTTCCTACGCATCATGCAGTCTCTAATTCATGATAGTGGTGCACTTCACTACCATAAGTTAGAAACTACTCGATGTGGTTGATGTAAACTTATTATCCTTGGAATTTAACTAATGCTCTGATACACGTTTGTCACGACGGGGTCTAGCCCTAGTCAAAACGGCGTCGTTGACCTCTCAGAGGTCGCAGACAAGCCTACATACGTCATCATTACATCGTATAGGTTAATTTTAGCGGAAAATTTAAAACTTTTGTTTGCTTTGAAGTATACCTAGACTTCATAGTAAGAAATGCAATATATCACATCAGTTCACCACAACCATCTAATGAGATATTCAAATGAAGGAAATAGTTCATAACTGCATAGATATAAAGTTGCCAAAATGGCACCAATACAACGTCTGAAATAAGTAAGAAAGAAACGCTAGTGGAACACTCTCCACTAGCTCATGCCTACGTCTAAGCTAGAATATAAAAGACAAGCATCCTCGAAATCAATGAGGGCCTACCAAGTTCGGATGAATGCTCCACGTCCGGATAGCTTCAACGTAGTCTCGTAAGCTCTAGTGTCCACCTGCACCTGCACCTAAAAGTAGAGTATTGTATGGGATTAGTACACACTTGTACTAAGTATGGGTGTATGCAAGCACACACCAAGGACATGCATGATTAAGGAAATCTCTCTCCTAACGATATGAGTTATGGAAAGACCAATTGGTTGGACTTGCCAAATCGGATTAGGAAAGTCATTCTATGAGAGTAACATGCATCATCATTCTTTTCATATTGCACACATAACATAACATGTTTCATATAGCACATACATATACCACATATCATTCGTTCATATGCCATGAGACCTTGGAATCATGGACTTAACATTATGACTTCCCAAAATGAGGGATCAACATATGAGACCTCTACTAGGGAGACTTCTTTAGCAAATACAGAGTCTGCTTCATTCATTAATGCATACTTCATTTTCATTCGTTTCATTCATTCATAGACTGGTGCAAAAACCTTCTATACCTAGAATGTAGTTTAAGACTCTCATCGGGTTCACTGTGCAATGACCAGGAACGACCTTGTGTCATTACTTGAGTCTAGTTCACCTCTTGATTATCCTAACCAAACACCTTTGATATCATTCATTTCATTTTATGCATTACTGAGGCTGGCCTCATTCTTTCCTTGGGAACTTTAACTTTAACCGACATAGATCATGTGAGCTCCATGAAATCTTGTGTCTACCCCGCACCGAAAAGAGGTCGAATCACCGACCAAAGTGAAACCAAAACATGCTAGCGTATATAGGGAATTGAACACTGCTGGATCCCTCTGTTGGCTGCATAGGTTCAAAGACTAGGAGATATAAGGAAACCCATACCCGCCTACACAGACTGTCTTATCTCATAAGATTTACACGAACCTCTGCCTTCCCGAAAGAAGGAATAGCGACTCATATCTAGCCTATCAGTGCTCCGTATAAAGTTCCATTACATTTATCTCACCCATCATAGAAGCTGGCTTCTAGCATGAGGGCATCATTGCTCATTAGATGATTTCTCATCTCATCATTAGTATTAAGTGTATATTAATCTCGATACTTTCATTAGAGTGTTTCTTAGAGACTGGTCTCTTCATTAATTTTACACTCTCATAGGTGAGTACGTTATTGGTAACACTTACTTAGGCTCATCTGAGATTGATCTCATCGTTCACATTAGTCTCTTATCATGTTGTCACCACATTCATTAACTTTAGCATATTAGCTCATCAAAATTACTCACCCCTTTTTACGTGAATGTTCATTTCATTATATGCCAATGGACTTGGCCTTTTAGCGTGTTTCACACCCTTTCTTAACCCTCCTGGGGTCACATCAATTCATCACATACATCTTAGGTTCACTTACTTTTAACGTACGCTGGACATATGAACCCGTACGTACAAGCCATGAGGCTTTATTCATAATTCGTCTAATTAGTGACTTATACTTACCCAAGGTTATATGCTACACGACTTATGCATCTTGTAAGTATGCCAATGTCTCAATTTCAATTCCTATAGGCAGCATTCATTAAATATTTAATCACGTAAGACTTATGTGTCACTACGGAATTGGGCTAGGGAACACTATTTTGAATCCCTTGTATAACACTTAGTCTCTTTTTTGTAAATTTTTTATTTAGAATTCTCGGCTTGGGGACCCGAATCCAATCCCCACACCTACACTTCCTTTCTTTCTTTTCTTCACTTTGTCTTAAACATCTCGGCTTGGGGACCCAAGATCTAATCACCACGCCCACATTCCTTTTATTATCTTTCTTTTCTTAATTCTTCCGTTCAGACCGAGAGTATGTGGGATCGATCCCCCACAACCTCATTTTCTTTTATTTAATTTTTCTCCTAACTTCCTTATCTATCCGAGAGGTTGTGGATTCGATCCCCACACACCTCATTTTACTTATCTTCCCTTTTTCTTTTGTTTTTTCACCAGATTTACCCCATTTCAAATCCCCCTCACATCCCTTTAAATATTAATTTTTCAGCAGCCTTCATATAGTGAGGTCTCGGTTTCAATCCTTGATGACCTCACATATTTAAAATAATTTTTTTTAAATCTCCAATTCTTCGAGTAACTTAGGCGAAATCAAATTTCGAGTAAATCTGGAAATTTGATCACGCTTTCAGGTCCATTTCCTCAACATTTTATACGTTAAATTTTTGGACAATTCATTGGACATTTCATACGTTTTTTTGTGTATTTTCGTGGTTACATTTGATCAAGAATTTTCACTCAATTCAGCAACATTACACCACTTATGAACATCACGATTTACTTCAAGTAATTGCATACAAAACACAAGAATTTAACATGCATATTACACACTTCAACCCATGACCAAAATCACGGCATACACAATGCACACACACACGTTTAACACATAGTTTCAGAAAGCATGCTTATTACTCACATAAATCCGAACATGCATAATTGAACATAATCATCACGAAAACACATCATATCCCTAAATTCTACTAGCAAAACATACAAAACCTACAAATTCGATGGGAGCTAGTGACACGGACATGTAACGGGGAACATTTCTAGTTTTCGGATTCGAATTGACTGAATCCTAAGGGTCTCTTGGGAAAGGGACCAAGAGGAAGAAAACCCATACCTTTTGTCGATCAACACACTCCAAATCTTCTCCAATGGCAGCCATCTCCACGACACCAAAGCCTCACCACCAAACTTCAAGCACAACCCGTTAAGAACAATGTTTTTGCTTTTCGTTTTTCGTTTAGTTGTTCTTTTGAGTTTTAGCGTTCAAGTTCTTCAAGAGTGATGAACTTTTGATTTTCTTATTGTACTAATAATGAACGTGAGAATGAGAGTAAATTAGCATGAGAAAGAGAGTGGAGAATCGTGAGAGTGAGAGTGGAGAGATGTTATAGTAAACTTAGGAGTAGAGGTCTTAGTTGAAGACTTAGTCAAACTAGGACTCCTTGCCATTTATTATTAAAAATCTGATTTTTTAAAGGCTTAGGTGAAATGACTAATAATAGCCTTACTTAAATTAGATAATTAATATAAATTAATTAAATTTAACATTGCTTCCACCAAGGATCGAACCCGAGTGAAGCTTAACTTACGAAAAAGGGTCAAGTTCGGCCGACCCTACTCGAATTGCCCACCTTTTTATATAAGTTAATTAATTAATTAAATACTTAGGGTAATTACAATACTACACCTAGCCTGGAAAAGACCATTTTACCCCTAGACCCTCCAAACCTAAGATTACCCCTTTCAAGTCCGGTAAAAACTCATACGGGTGAATCTCTTCAATTCGGGTGCCCTACATAGCTAGTCACAACCTTGCCTAACTCAAATAACTCACCAAGTTGTTTGGATTGTCTAGTGCATAGGTTCTGAGGTCTGGTTCCACGCGCATCAAGCCGTGTGAACCCGGTCTAATCTAGGCATTCTAGGTACGTTTAGGAATTACTTAGCATAGTCATTTTCTGGTTGTTACATTTGAGTGTATCAAATTTTGGCGCCGCTGCCGGGAAAAGTGGCTTTTAGATTAACTTTAAGCGGATTACCGTATTTCAGTTAACAATTTCCTAATTTTAATTTTAATTTTTCTTTTTGTCTCTCTAAGGTCTAGCTCTAGTATATGCCAAGTACAGGGAGCCGAGGAGAACTAACTCTTCTTTACGATCCTGAACTGAACTGGACACTCCACAGAATGAATAACCAATAGAATCCTGGTAATCCTGTCGATGGGATCAATCGCCAACCTCCACCACTGATAGATGCTCACAATCAAGTGGTTGCTGATAATCCACTTGATGATGCGTTGAGGAGGCAACCTCCCATTCCACGCCCTCAAGAGTTATATAGGGGAAACATCAACATCACTGACTCTGATGGGCCACTTGTCCTACCTCCTCTACCACAGGGTCATACTTTCGTGGTAATTAGTATCTTGATACAGATGCTCACCGCTAGAGGTTTGTTTTTGGGGCTATCATATGAGGATCCACATGCTCACATCGCCAAACTAAGGTTGGTGAGTAAGAGTTGTGTAGGGAGGCCAAACTTGGACATGGATGTCATCGGTTAAGTTTTTTCCCTCTATCACTGATGGGGGAGGCTGCGACTTGATTTACTGAGATGCCCTACAACTCAATTTTTCCTTGGGACTAGTGGAGGGATGTGTTCCTAGCGCGTTACTATCTAGTATCTAAAAATCTCAAACCACAAAAATAGGATGAATAACTTTGTGGCATTACCTGGAGTCGGTGAGTAGCTTTTCTTAGGATAGATTCACCTTATTCGTAAGAAGTGTCGCAAACCACCAGATTTATGATAAGTCGTTGAAAGAGTACTTCTATCGGGGGTAAGATGACAATAATAAGGCACTGTTTGAAACGATTGCGGGTGATTCTTATGGTGAGTGCACTTATGGAGAGATCTCAGAGAAGTTAGAGAAAATATCTCCCGCAATAATAAAGGTTGGAGAACTAGAAAGTGGGATACTGGGAGAAACACCTTTGCGGTGCAAGCTACACACAACCCGTCCGCCAATGAGATTCGTGAGGAGATGGCTCAAATGACAACAGAACTTGGGTTGGTTTTGAAAAATGTCATAGGAGGTGCGGAGAAGTTAAATGCGGTGAATTATTTGACTAAACAACCACCGCTGGTTGATGAGTACTACTATGAAGAAATTCTTATGCAGTGAATGAGCACACGGGGGGTTTCCAAACGAATGCCTAAGGCTCTAATCAGGAGAATTGGCGCCAAGGTCAAGGAAATCAAGGTCGAAACTGTGGGAATTAAAATATAGAAGTCCATTATGTTCAAGAAGGTAACTACAACTGTGACAACAACTTCAACTAGGGTAACTATGGTAACAGGAAAGATCGAAATAGGCCCTATGTTCTGCCTCAAAATCGGGAAGTTGCTCCTAGGTATGGTGGAGGTACTATAGCATGAGTTGAAGATATGTTGCAAAATATGATGATGAGGTTTGATACGAGTGATGAGCACGCCAAGGAGAGGTGATTTGGCTTATATTGGGCTAAAGGTTGATGCACATGCAGAAAATCTCAATCAAGCATATTGAGTTGCAAATGGCCCAATTGTCTACTACTGTGAACCCTCGTCAACTTGGTACTCTTCCTAGCAATGCCGTCAAAAATCCAAAAAATGATGGACAATGTATGGCTGTCAGGACTCGAGGGGGTATGCAAACCATTGATCCACCTATGCCGTCTGGCGTAGAAGATGAGGTGAGAAGAGATGAAGAGGTAGTAGAAGCTAGTGGTGAGTTGGTAAATGAAGCGGTGAAAGAAGAAGAGATGCCTCAAAAGGTGGTCCACATTCCTAGACCACCACCACCATTCCCGCAAAGAGTGGTGAAGAAAACTGATGATGGTAAATACCGGCGTTTTATTACTATGTTGAAACAACTTTCAATCAATGTCCCTTTGATAGAAACTCTTGAACAAATGCCCGGTTACGCCAACTTTATGAAAGATATGGTTACGAAGAAGAGATAGTTAATTTTTGAGGATGATGACCGAATGCAACATTGTAGTGCTATTGATACAAGGTCTGTGGTGCAAAAGAAGGAAGATTTGTGCGCTTCACTATTCCATGTACCATCGGGTTGTTACACTTTGCTAAAGCACTTTGTGATCTAGGTGCAAGTATAAATCTCATACCTCTCTCGATTTACAAGAAATTGGAGTTGGGTGACCCATAGCCTACAGCGATACGGTTGCTAATGGCCAATCGAACGGTGGAGAGGCCTATATTAATACTCCATGTTGTATTAGTGAAGGTGGAGTCATTTCTTTTTCCGGCCGACTTTGTAATTCTTGACTGTGAGGTGGATTTCGAGGTGCCTATTATTCTTGATAGACCATTCCTTGCTACTGGTCGCACTTTGGTTGATATGGAAAAAGATCAGATGAAGTTTCAGTTAAATAATGAAGAGTCAACTTTTAACATTTATAGGTCCATGAAACAAAGTGGTGAGCTCCAAACGGTATCTGTTATATCTTATAGTGTTGAGAGTAAGTGTGAGGTACAAATCGAAGAGCGCCTTCGTGTTGAGGCACTAGCGGCAGTGATCATAAATTTTGAGACTGATAGTGTTGAAGAGTATGGTCGTTGGTTGCGGCACTTGATCGAGGTGATATTCGGTTCAAACAAAAGAAATTGGAGTTATACATGAAACATCGCGAGTCTCCACCCGCGAAACCATCTATTGAAGAGTCTTAAAATTAGAGCTTAAGGATCTACCGCCTCATCTAAGGTATGTATTCTTGGAAAAGATGACACTTTACCGGTAATTATTGCGTCAGATTTGACTGTGCAACAAGTAGAGTGTTTGGTCGAAGTGTTGAAGAGGTTCAAGAGAGATATTTGGTGGAATATTGCGGATATATTGGGATCCCTCTCGGTATTTGTGCACACAAAATCCAACTCATGCCCGATCATAAGCCAAGTATTGAGCATCAGAGACGTTTGAATCCACTTATGCAATAGGTAGTGAAGAAGGAGATTATTAAGTGGTTGTATGCCAGAGTCACATATCCCATCGTAGATAGTAGTTGGGTATGCCCTGATCAGTGTGTGCCCAAAAAGGGGTGAATGACAGTGGTACCAAATGAAAAGAATGAGCTTGTTCCAATGAGGCTGATGACCAAATGGAGAGTGTGTATGGATTATCGGAAGTTGAATGCATTGACTGAGAAGGGCCATTTTCCTATGCCCTACATGGATCAGATGTTAGATAGACTCGCGGGAAATGGATGGTAATGCTTACTTGATGGTTATTCGGGTTACAATCAAATCTCTATTGCACCGGACGATCAAGAGAAAAACACCTTTACTTGCTCTTATGGGACATTTGCATTCAAGAGGATGCATTTTGGCTTGTGTAATACACTAGCTACCTTTCAGAGATGTATGATGTCGATATTCTCCGATATGGTAGAGGGCACCATTGAGGTGTTTATGGATGATTTTTTTGTTGTTGGAGACTCTTTTGATCGTTGTTTGAGTCACTTGGACGAAGTTCTCAAAATATGTGAAGATTGCAACCTTGTCATTTCATGGTGAAAGAGGGTATTGTATTGGGTCATCGTATCTCTCAGAAGAGAATAAATGTTGATCGAGCAAAAGTAGAGGTTATTGAGAGACATCCTCCACCCATCTTTGTAAATGGTGTAAGCAGTTTTCTTGGGCATGCGGGCTTCTATAGGAGATTTATTAAGGATTTCTCAAAAATTACACATCCTCTATGATAATTACTTGAGAAGGAATGAAAATTTTATTTTGATGAATCTTGTCTGAAGGCATTTGGAGAGTTAAAAGAGAAGTTAGTGTCTACGCCCATTATTATTTCCTCAGATTGGAGCAAACCATTTGTGGTGATGTGTGATGCTAGTGGGGTTGCTCTTGGTGTAGTATTGGGACAAAGAAGAGTTAAAATCCTTCACCCCATTTATTACGCCAGTAAGGCCCTTAATAAAGCTCAAAAGAACTATACTGTGACTGAACAAGAGCTCCTTGAGGTGGTATTTGCTTTCGAAAAATTTCGATCCTATTTGCTTAGCACGAGAGTCATAGTGCATACAAATCATTATGCTTTGACATATTTGATGGCAAAGAAGGATACGAAACCAAGGTTGATTAGATGGGTATTACAGTTGCAAGAATTCGATTTTGAGGTGAAAGACAGAAAAGGGATCGAATACCAAGTTGCCGATCACTTGTCCAGATTAGAGGATGAAGCTACGCGAGAGTTGGGTTAAAAGGCTGAAATTGATGATGATTTCCCTGATGAGCATGTATTGGACGCTTCTCATGACTTAATTCCATGGTTCACCGATTTTGCGAATTATCTTACTAGTGATATAGTCCCATCGTACTTGTCCTTTGATTAGAGGAAAAAGTTAATGCATGATGTGAAAAAGTTCTTTTGGGATGAGCCTTACTCATACCGGAGTTGTGCTGATGGACTTATTCGCCGATGTGTGCCGGAAGTTGAGATGCTAAGAGTTTTAGAGGCATGCCACTCCTCGCTTGTGGGAGGGCATCATAGTGGTATCCAGACCGCCCATAAGATTTTGCATTGTGGGTACTATTGTCCGACCATCCATCAAGATGATCATTAGTTCGCCAAGTCATGTTATAGGTGTTAACGAGATAGAGGTATTTCGAGGAGGCAAGATCTCCCTTTGAATCCCATTCTAGTAATTGAGTTGTTTGATGTCTGGGGCATTGATTTTATGGGCCCGTTTGTGAGTTCTCATGGGATGAAATATATTCTTGTGGCGGTCGATTATGTGTCAAAATGGGTGGAATCCATAGCACTTGCAAATAATGTAGCGAGAAGTGTCACCGCATTCTTAAAAAATAACATATTTTCCATATTTGGCAACCCTAGGGCCATTATTAGTGATGGGGGATCCCACTTTTGTAACAAGTTGTTCAAAGGGTTATTGGAGAAATATTAGGTTCGCCACAATATAGCCACTACTTACTATCCACAGACTAGTGGGCAAGTTGAGGTGTCAAACAGAGAAATTAAGCAAATTCTGGCAAAAACGGTGAATGCTAGTAGAACGGATTGGTCAAGGAGGCTTGATGATGCTCTTCCTATCGGACAGTATACAAGACTCCCATAAGTATGTATCCACACCAACTTGTATATGGGAAGGCTTGTCACTTGCCAGTTGAGTTAGAGCACAAGGCTATGTGGGCAATGAAGAAACTAAAGATGGATTGGAATGAAGCAGCGGAACAGAGACTAAATGGGTTGAATGAGCTTGATGAGTTTCGCTTAAAGACATATGAAAGTTCAGCCCTCTACAAAGAGAAGATGAAGAAGTACCATGACCAAAAGATTGAAAAGTGCGAATTTGGGGTTGGGGACTTGGTGCTTTTGTTCTACTCTAGGTTGTGTTTGTTTCTGGGCAAACTCAATTCCAAATGGACTGGTCCATTCTTGATCACAAAAGTGTTCACTCATGGTGCGGTTGAGTTGGAGAACAAGGAGGGTGCAAGGTTCACGGTGAATGGACAAAGAATCAAGATCTACCTCGGGCATGCGGAAAATGCATATGAAGTGGTTGAGGCATATCATCTTGATGAAGATGTGAGTAATCAAGAGACTTGCATCGTGCGACGAAATTAAATCAAGCGCTTATTGGAAGGCAACCCAATGTGTATCCTCTAGCAAACAATAGGTTTTTCTTCTCTTTGTAGGAATAGTTGCATTTTTTTTGTGTTACTCAATGTCATGTTTAAATTTTCTTTTATTTATGTTAGACTATTGGCTAGAGAGTAGTTTAGGGTACATGTCTGAAAAAGTGTCCATAAAGCACAAAAAGAATGGCTTATTGGGTGCTCAATTGCAGGGACCAAACCTCCAGAAATATGCAGAAAATGGTCTGGTGCACCGATCTGCGGACCAACCGATGGGTCGTCGTACCATCGACGGACCGTCGATTGTACGATGACCCATCGGTTGGTCCGCAGATCGGTGCACCAGACCAATGGTGTCCGTGGATCCCAGGTAAGTTTTTCAATATCTTCTAAGTAAGGGAACAATTGACGGATCAGTCGACAAACAGTCAACTGACATACGGTCCGTCAACGGGGAATCATTAGTTCCCAAAACCCGTGACCCGACCCGACCTGACCGGCTATATGACATCATAACCTTTAAGTTACCCTCCCACACCTTTTCAAATTCTTCCCCTAACCGTTTCCCTCCCCTTATTCCCTTATTCCCCCATTAACTTCCACATTCATCCACTCTCAATTAATCTCTGATTTCTTATTCTCGAACTTCTCCAAAATGCCCAGAACCCTAGTTCCCCAATTCCCCATCCAATCCAAGCATTTTTCGATCATTGTTTGAAGGTGGGATTGTCAGTTGTTGTTGCAAGTTCACTCACACTTTCACTCCACTACAGCGTACATGTATGTCATTCTAATCTGCTCATTGAATCCACGTTCATTTTCTTGGAAACCGATATTATTGTTTGTGGGTCTTGACATAGGGACAACTTTACATGATTAACTTGTTAAAATTGGGTTTCATGTCCCTTAGAATCATCCAAAGTTAATGGTTTGGGGGTTCAAACTTTCTAAATGAACTCTGAGTGTTGTTGATTTGTTGTTTTCCGACTTAGGGCTTGGTAGTCTCTTAGAATGTAGGATAGAAATTTGCAAAATCGAAGCCCTAGAAATGAAGAATTTGTTTGCTGATGGTTAATGTATGTTTTGTGTGTTGATATACGCTTGACATTTTCCATTTTATAGGTGCACCGAATGTCTGAAAAAGTTTGTCTCTGACCGACAACAGGAGACCCCGACTACGGACCGTAGGTCAATCAACGGGTCGTCTATAGGGTCCATCGATAGCTGCACCTTGTATTTGCCTATCTCTGGGACGATAGAAGTGGACTACGGTCCATATATTGATCGATAGGCCGTTCTCTAGATCCGTCGTTTCTACATAAATTTATGCTCTGTGTGATTGCAAAAAAGTTTCTAAGTGTCATACGACGGAAGTGGACTATGGTTCATCGATTGATCGACGGGACATTCTTCACGTCCTTTGTCTCTAATTGAAAGTTCAAATCAAAGATGTCTTCTAAAAATTTGCTAAGTGTCTATCGATGGATCGTCGAATCATCGACGGGCCGTCGATAGTGCCCGTCTACTGAGTATGAAGTTCTGCACTAACATGTGTACTGTGTCTTCCGATTTTGTTCTGTTTCTACTTAGTGTGTAGGTTGATTACAATGAAACTAATAATAGTCTTTTTTAGGTACCAATGGTCCCCAAAACGGATGTTGTCTATTCGAGAGGACTATCAAAGTCCGTGGTACATTCATGCCTGATGATTGGCTCGTCTGACGATGAGCGTGATCCCGAATACGTGCCACCAGGCACCCAAACCCCGGCACCAGATGCTAGGTCTACTTGGGGCACGCCCAAGAAGGTGACGTCCGGCGTAATCACTGCCTCCAAGTCTGATGAGGAGCGCACACTGACCAACACACCATCTGGGTCTACGTCGAGGTCTGAGGGAGCGTCTAGCTCCAAGGAGGCTTCCAGTTCTGATTCGGCCCACTATAAAGGGTCGAATAAGGCCTCTGCCTCCCAATACGGATCATAGGGAGCCACTCTCCCGGATGCACCTGTACACCATGCCTCGTCTGATGAGGCCTAGAGTTTGGAGTCTGCTCTGGCACCCTAACATGAGGACCGTGCACCGGTTGCTGATCAGCCTAACCGGTGGTACGTATAGGGGAAGTACAGAATCTACAGGGATGCCAAGATGCTCAATGATAAGGGGGTGATGACTCAGACTTTGACAGTTGAGAGGAGGTTTCTTATAGGGAGTCTACACACTGTCCGTGCGATACATGACCTATTCACCCCCCACCAGCTCGAGTGGATGGCAAGGAGTGTGGGACACTACAGTGAGGAGTTGGTGAGAGAGTTCTACCCATCTTACGTAGAGACTCTCCGAAGATATTTTGATACGCGATCTAACCCCGCCAAAAAGGCACCACTCACTAATCTTCGAGTACTGCCTTCCGGGTGGATATCTCTTTCCCTGCCATTCGTCGTTTCTTATACGATGCGGATATCGATGCCAACAGGGTCCCTCTCACTCCCAAGTTTGACTTAAGGTGGGACGTGGTCAAGAAGGGCCATTTCCAGTGCGACAAGGATCTTAGAGAGACCACAAAGAGGTGGATTGCCCTGCAGATATCCGTAGACCGTGAGGGCGCAGACTCGGTGCTAAACCTCAGAGGCCTTATCAAGAAGTCCAACCTGACATTTACAGCCAAGTTCATATGGATTTTGGTCGTCCATGGCCTATCCCCCACAGCTGCACACAACATACTTACGTGAGATAGAGCGGTCTTGGTAGCTGCTATGGTCGCCGAGTTCGAGATTGATTTTCCGAGGCTGTTGCTGTCTGCCATCCATGAGAGGGCTTTTAAGGCCTCGACCACTTACCCTTAGGCATGTATGATTTTTCAGTTATGCAGTGTTGTTGTAGTGACCATTTGGCACATAGATTTTCTCTGTACTTCTATTGGGACAGTGGACATAAGTCTTATCAGGGATGAGACCAATGAGGCGGCACCAAATAGAGGACCCAGATTGGATGTGCAGCCGTTGGGTTAGCATCTGGAAGATACGGTAGAGCAAGCCCAAAGAGCTCATCATGCTGCTTCAGAGGCTACCGACACCACCCCGGTTGAATCTGCCTTGGTCACTAGTAAGGCACTGAGTTCCTCCTGGTCTACATTACCATCAGAAACATTGGTCCTGATTGCTAGGGTCCAAAAGCTAGAGGCCCAGATGGACACATTGATGCAACATATACAGTCTTGGATGCAGAAGTTCATTGCCGAGGCTGAGAATCGGATTGGGAAGAAGGTTGCTCATTAGACAGAGAGGAGGATTCAGGCGGTCCACCAGCGCCTCGATGATTTTGAGTTGAGGGTCCTAGCACGCCCTGTCCCCACCATTGATTTGACAACTCTTCAGGCGGCTGTGCCGAGTCTATGGGCTGATGTGGACGCGTTACTTGATGTGAGGGTACCCGAGCCTGAGGGCGCACCTGCGGAGCTTGCGGAGGAAATCGTGCTTAATGAACTGTTCCAAACCACCACTGCACCACCGCCTCTGCCACATGAGCGTGCCAAGAGGCACCATTCCAACCACACCAGTGAGGGTGAGGGTGCTCGGGCTAGGAAGAGGGAGATATTAGAGATGGAGGCTACGAGGAGAGCCTCGTTGCTTGATAAGGAGGCCCGACAGATAAGGGCTCGTGAGTTAGCTGATTGGGCGTCTAGCTCCAGATTGGAGGCTGTTGAGAGGAGAACCACTAAGGGTGCATACATTGGTGCGGACACTATTGATGGTGTCCCTACTACTGATGGAGCTTGTTCCGGGAAACCAAATTCTCCTGCTTGTTGATCTTCAACGCTATGCGCCTCATATTTGCTTCACCTACCACCTTGTTTTTATATTTCTTATAAATTTGGGACAATTGCATGTTTTTTTTGTTGGGGGTGGGGTAAATGGAAAGTGAGTGTTAGGGTGAAGTCTGAGTAGACCAACTCATGATCCTCTCTTGGTGGTTTTCTTGCCTGTGTTCCTTTGCCCCAAGAGAATGATTATTTTATTGTTGAACCGGCATGTGTAGTATCTTATACAAAGTATGAATGTGAAATTTGAAGCATGATAAGGTCTAATGAATGTGAATGTGTTGTCTCTAAACATGACATAGAGATGCACTACTGCATGACCCTCAAATCTAACACTCAAACTAGGTGTCTGATAATCTGATAGGGTAATGAAATGTCAAGAGAGTGTGAGGAAAGTTGATTGTTCCAATGTTGGTACCTAGCTAGAACTTGCCCGGTTAGTCCTACAAAAAGGAATCTGTGTTGGACATTTAGGAAAGGATAATAGACCCTTGTTCAAATTAGACAATCTTAGGTCTAAATAAAAGAAAACAAAATAAAATTGATCCCCTTTTGATCCAAATATTTTGATTTTTAAATAGACCTTTCTTTTCTACGCCAAAGTGTCTTCCCTGGGTATAATATGGTTGCCCTGGTCCCTCCTTGGACATGTGCACCTCAACTTAGGACAAAAGCATAAGTTGAGGGTGGCTAATGCAGAAACTGACCTCATCTTGGCCCTGACCCAACCTTGGTATTGTGTACCTCGACTCATGGCAAAGCCATAAGTTGAGGGTGGATATTATGAGTAATGTCCCAAAAAGTGGGGATGAAAAGAGTAATGTGGAAAAGAAAAGAAAAAGTGAACAAGAGAAGTGACTCAGTAAAAATTATCAATTGAGAAAATAAAGAAAAATAAAGAAAGAGACTAAACAATAATAAAAAAAATGAGAAAAAGAGTGTTGAAGAAAAAGATGTAAGAGTCACTTCCACAATAGGGAAAGAAAGGAGAAAACAAGGTAAAAATTACAACAAAAGAAAAGTAGGGCATAATAGACAATGAAAGAGGTCGTACTCTTAGCCGTAATGTCAAGGAGGGGAATAAGTCACTAAAATGTATCTATATGTGCCATACCTGACCCTGAGCCTACGTTATTATCCAAGAAAGCCCTATCGTGATCCTAAGAGTCTAATATGGTGCACTTAAATTAGTGAAAATAAGGGCAAGCTTATGGCAACAAGTACCAATTAAGTGTGAAGTTGTTCTGAGCGTGAGTGTTGAATAATGATCCTTACACTCAAATTTGAAATCATTGTGTGAAAAAAGAAGGATATAGTTTTTGAAGTGAGGGCACTAGTTACAATATTGGAAAGTTGGTACCTTGGTGAGAGATAAAAGATGAGAGGTGTCGGTGTATGGTGAGTCTGTGTTATGTTCTGATCCACATGAAGGAGCCTAGTGAGCCTAAGAGTAAAAGCATGCACTAAAGCAATGAAATAAATCAGGATTGATAGCCAGATGATTGTGAAAGCTTAAAAGAGAGTACTTTTGTACAAAAGTGTTGTGGTGAGTCATAGTGCGTCACTTGAGGACAAACAACGAACTTAAGTTGAGGGTGTTGACGTACCGTGGTTTCACGGTACTTTCAATGCTTTTTACTTAAGTTTAGTGTGTGTCTAGGGCCTTTTGTAGTAATCTAAATGTGTTTTTATATGTGTTTTACAGTAAAGTTGTCCTAAACGGAAATGCAGAAGAGTGTGCAGAAATCAATGTTGAAGTGACCCACAAAGCCATCGATGGCCCGTCGTCTCATCATCGGACTGTAGGTGGTGGCCGTCGAATGAAGTTTTGAGAATCTGAAAGCAACCCTTGGAATTATGACCAAGTGTGGGGCTACGCAACGATCGACGGTCCGTCAACTGATCGACTGACCATGCTGGAAAATCGTTGATGTAATCAGAGACTGCCCAGTATCAAGTGTTGGAGAAAAGTTAAGTATGGAACGACGATTAGCATTGACGGACCGTGCTCTTGTTCCGTCGATTGGATCAGAGAAGGTGCGATTTGGAGGCTTGAAGAAGATGCTAAGTATGGACTGACGAAGGCAGTCGACGGTCCATCGTTTCATCGACAGACCCTTTGTGGAGTCGTCGATAAAAGACGCATTTTGGGACAAACTTCCCTTATTTTGAACTCCTTTTAATATAGAACTTTATTATTATAAATAGGGTTAAAAACCTCGGTTTTAGGGTTAGATTTTTTATTAATTTTCATCCTTTTGTTATTGGATATTTGACTTTGCAATTTAGCAATTTATTCAAGTTTCCGGAATCGATTATCAAGTGAATTTGGTTGTTTCAAGTGTTTTTTCTGGATTTTCTTCAAACTTGTCGAAGTAAGTACATGAAATATTCTTTAACAACCATGAATTGTGTTCTTCTAATCATTAGTAACTAAATCCTCAACTAGGGTTGTGGGAACCATAGGTGATTAACAAGGTAAAACTAGCTAAATAACAATTCTAGAATACGTTCTTGCATGTATTGAGAATTCTTTCGTTTAGAAGTCTTTTTAACGAGTGCACGCATTAGAACTTGCCCCATCTCTACTTGACGGACCAAGGGGTTAGTTAATAGGAAAATAATTATCGACATAGATTTAGTGGACACTATCTACTAGGCTAGTTTCGATTGGTGCGAAGTAGTAACTAAGCCATACATCGAATATTATGCTTAATATGAAGTAAAGATAATGTTTAGTAGCTTAAACACACGTAGCCGGACCAAGGTATGGGGTGAAATTCTCTAAATGTCTGACCAAGGATTTAGAGATACATAACTTATCACTTTGCATGCAAGACAATAGGTAAGAATTGTTATACCTAGGATTACCGCGTTATGAACCTATGGGGAACACTTACACCCTAGTTTTTTTCATTACTTGATAAACACCAATGTTTTAATCTTGCTACTTAGTTTACTTAGAAATAGTTGAACACTTTTGTTTCCCAAAACACCCCCTTTAATTAACTGTTTTCGGAAAGGACTTGACTAAATAGAAGTAATTGTAGATTGAAGTTAAGTCTAAACCATTTTCCTCGTGGGATCGACCCCAACCTAATTGTTGGGTTCTTTACTTGATACGACCGCTTATACTTCTGTAAAGAAGTGTAATTTGAGCATATCAGTTATATGGGCGATCTCCTTATGTTTTACTTAGAGGAGCCTTTAGACAACTTAGGATATGAGTAGTTCATGTGTAATTTTTTTTTCACTATAGGTATGCTTGTATGTTGACAAAAATGGATGTTTTGGCTTATGTTGTAAATGATTGTTTTAAATGATATCTTGTAACTTAATTCATGAAGGTTTTATCAAAATATCATGACTTCTATGTTTCAACTGAATTGTCCCTTTTTGCATGATTTTGAATATGCCATACTTACTACAATAACCCCATACTTTTTGGTACTCCATAAGTATAGGTTGGAGGCAAGTTGAAGGTTAGAAGGCAAGTTAGGGAATCGACTCTCTCAACACTAAGCATGTCCTCATATATTCGAGGGCATAGTCTATGTTTCTTTATTTCTTCTTAAAGACTTGTTAAGACTTATTATGCTTTCTCTTTAAATGAAAAGGTTTGTGTCCCTAAGATATTTATGTCGTGTCTTTAAGATGTGATGTGACGATGAGACTATCCTTAGTATTTATAAATGATGTTTTCCTTATTATTATTTATCGTGAATTGTTTAAATTTCCGCATAACTTTTCATGTATTATTTAATAAATGATAGCTAAGAGGCTAGTACAAGACCTTTTAATGGTCAAGTACGCCTTGTGATGACCTAAGGGTTGCCCTAACTTCTTGGGTGTACTTGCGGGTCGTTACAAGCATGATTTCTATGTTGTGTGTGCATATGTTTCAATACTTAGTACAAGTATGTTCCAATCCCTATTTCTCCCTTTTACCCAACATTTTAGGTTCAGATCATTGAAGGGTTCGTGACCACTTTTGAAGGAATGCTTGGGTTATTTCTCCAAATGTGGGTACGTCCTCAATTTCCAAGGATGATGCCTTTATCTCACTATACCTATGTTACATTGTTAAAGTATACAGACGATCATTTCACTATTGTTGTTTCAAGATATTGTTGTAAGACCTAAGTGACATTTATACATTTGTGTAAGGGTTATGCCCATATTGTTCTTTTCCATTTAGATGGTTTAATACGAGACATCCTTATTAAGACTATATTATGTATGTTATATATATGTGGCATAAAAGTAGAAGACTAAGTAAGCTTCTTTTTTCGAGGAGTCTATGTAAACTCCCTTTGTATATATTATGTGTAAGTGAGAGCTCTAAGTAAACCTCGTGAAGTAGATGTAGATGAAAAGATTTAATTTTCTGCACCTTTTAACCTAGGAATGTTATGATGAATTCTAAGAGGCTAGTCTTAGTCCTCTCTGAGGACGCCGACACCTGTTACATCTTGAGGGTGCTCCACTGATGTAACAACCAACTCATAAAAGTCACACATTTTTACGAGGGCTCATAATTTTTTCATTTAAAGGAGACTCAAGTTCTCATTGATGGACCCAAAACACAACACCTTAAAAGTGACATCAAACATGCTGCTTACATTATCTCATGAAAACTAATGCACAATTATCTTATCAAGATGCACATGGAACATGAGAGAAGATGAAGTTGATTAAAAATCAATTTGAATGAAACTAAGACTCTACAAAACATACACAACATAGGTTCAATTTATACATACATAACACATGGAGAATATGAAACTTATACTTATATGCAAAACTCACATCGTTAACAAGTTACTAGTAACTCTTTAGTTTCAAATTTAAGTATAAATGGAAGGAAAATATAGAGATATCTAAAACCTTACTACTCACATCATCATGCCCCACTTAGGGTAAACCCAATTAAGATACACTCAGCTAAACCTTAAGAAGACCTTAGCTTACCAACCTTAATAACTAAGCACATCATCCAACCCTCTTGGGTTCTAAGCTTAAGCACACCCTCCATCAACATCACCTAAAACTGATTCTCAACATAGAGAATGTAAAAGGAACTCAACACAGGAACATCAAGTGCACTTAAATATCCCCATCTAGGTAGATTATCCCTCAATAGGGGTAAGCCTAATCACATCATGCCCTTAAACACCAAGGTCAAAGCAAAAGTTGCATACTCCTTACATAGAAGGTTTAACATCATCGAGGCTCTCCACTACTAATCTCACATCAAGGAGACTACAAACTCAAACGTAGTCATTCCTCTAAGCGTAACACCCAAAGGAAACTCATAACAATAAAGTTAGGTCACACTACCCAACCACATGAGGTCTTAACTAGAACATGAATACCAAGGGTAACTCCATCATTTCATCATAACATAGAACACATTTTAGGACTCTTAAGGTAAACCATAATTTCTTAGAACTTTTAAGGTAGCCATCCTCTATAGGTAAACCTTAGGGCAGACATTGAAGAGGATTGTCCATGAAGGACTCTTTCTTTTATCTAAACGTAAGTCAAAGTAACTTCTAGGTCATTTCAACCCTCAATAAAATCTTTGGTAGAACCTTCCAACCAACCATGCAAAAGTATTATCGAAGCAACCTTTTCACATGACTAAGCTTAAGATCAAACATAAAATACAACTAACCACATTCAAAGTAGGTCACCTTAAATTCTTTCCTCCTCCTTAAGGTTTAAGGGATACATACTACTCTCTATTTCAACCATAGGAAAAACATACTTCCAACCTATGGAACAAAACTCCCCTCTTTCCCACTCTTAGAATAGGTTCACAAGGGGACTCATCGACTAATCATAGGGATTCTACCATTTCTACAATACTCCACCTTACAAGGTTAGCAAACTACCTTAATTATTAGGATCAATCCTACAAAAAAGACTAATCTACACAAGGCAACTCATAAAGCATCACACATATAAAAGGGCAACGTTAAACCATTTCACATATTAATGCAACATGCATCTTTTGTTATTTATCATGCTTTTTGAAAGAATTTCAAGCCTAAACCATATTATTAGACTATCATCATACAAAACCATATAGAAACTTATCATCCCAAAAAGGACACTCATTTTAACCATAACAACTTTTAACAAGCTATAACCATGTCATATAATAACTTTTCACATAACATGTCATTCCTCATCAATCACATATATAACCATAAATGGCATCACAACAACGCATGTCAAGTGCACCTTCACATATAATGATCAAACCAAAAAACCAAGGTAATCATCAACACTCACCTTTTCTCCCTCATGCATAGAGTGCTATCTCATTTAAGCAATCACATCTAAAAGACCACTAGAGGAGAAAAGACAATAGAGGGATCATATAGAGTTGAGTTCTATGGCATGACATGAAAATAATGAAGAAGGTAAACTCTATCGTCCTATTGCATCTTGCTCATAGATATGTCGCGACTCACTACCGATGAAAGAGACTCTACTAGACGTGGCAATATAAGACTTTGGACCCTAAAACCACTTTTAAACTCATGCTCTAATACCACGTTTGTCACGACCTAGGAGCACTTCCTAGAAGTAACATGACTTACTTGACCTCTCGGAGGTCTTATACAAGCCTATAGTCATCATTCATCACATTGTCATAGGTAAATTTAGTGGAAAATTTAAAACCTTTCATAGCACATCATATGCTAGAATCATCACTTCATATATATGTATATATATATATATATATTAAGTCATAATACATAATAAGACTCTAAGTCTCTTTTGCCATGTTAGACTCAACATCATTAGAGTACAATAGGACACGAACTTTTAACATCATAACATTATATATAAGCTATTACATTGTCAAACCCTAATTCTAGAATCTGAATATAACCGGCGTCGTTAACCTCTCAGAGGTCTCATACATGCCTCTTCTTAGCTTTCATAACAATCATATAGTTAAATTTGTGGAATATTTAAAACTTTTTTATGCTTATCGAAGTATACATAGACTTCATATAAGACTGCATAAGAGTGATATTATAATATCTCAAACTAAACAACCATCTATTAAAGATTAATCAATTGAAATAAATGATCGTAATAATAATAATAATAGTTTGCCAATCGGCCTTATTACAAACGCTTGAAACAAATGTTCGAATTGAAACGAGATGGCCTATCTCCACTAGCTATGTCTAATGTATTACGCTAGAATAATAAATGTAGCATCCTCGAACTCAAGAGGACCTACCAAAGTCTGGAGATCGCTAATTCAAACTACGTCGTCGAATCTTCAATCTACTTTAGAACCTGCACCTATAAAAATAATTATAATATATGGGGTTAGTACAAACTTGTACTAAGTATGGGTGTATGCACATAAACACATAAGGACTATGCATGATCAAGGAAAGCTCTTCCTAAAGCAACATGTCGTTTCTGGAAAGTAAGGTTACTTTACTTTCTTAAATCGTTACTTATGATTCATGTTATGAATATGACCTGTTCTAATGCAATTAATGCACACAACTCATTTTCTATATGAACATAAGACCTTGGAATCATGAACATAATTTTAGAATAACTTAAACAAAACTTTATGATATTGCTGCCTTAGGACGAGAGCTACTATTCCAAGACTTGGTTTATTTTTCAGTCTTTTCTTCTTTCTGTTGTGTAGTTCAAAGATCTCATTTGACCGTATGTTTTAATTACAAGTGCAATGATTCATTATAGTCCCATACCTACAATGAATCGAGTAAGTAATTCACAAGACTAAGGAAATGATTTTTCTACCTTACTTACAAGTTAGATATTTCGTTCTTGTTTAATTGCGATGAATGTATTTATAAGCCAATCTTTATTGGCTATGCCCATTAATTGGTTGTTAACCTAATATATAAATCTTTGAGGCATATTTTCATACTCCAATATTGGCATAAACCACTAACTTGTTAAAACTTCATTCTTATCAACATTAATGATTGTCATTCTTAAGCTCTTGCTTACTTAGCTCACTACGAACTTACGTTTCTACTTTTTTGCGCTGTTGTTCACTTTGAACATGCTATTTTATTCTTTCTTACTCTCTTAAAGAATTCTATAGCTTTAACGGAAGTAGATCATGCGAGCTAACAAGAAATCCAGTGTCTCCCCAACACCGAAAAGGGGTGGTTCACCGGTTAAGGCGAACCAAGTGCTATGTCTACCCCACACCCAAATGGGTGTTCACCGGATAAAGTGAAACCAAGTCAGTTTCTTCCCCACACTGAAAAGAGGGGTTCACGTCTATAGTTAACCGAATACTTTCCTCAGCTTTAACCAACATATATTATGTTAGCTAAACATGAAATACGGTGTCTTCCCCACATCGAAAAGAGGTGGAATCACCGGCCAAAGTGAAACCTAATGCCTAGCATTATTAGGTGCAGGCATCAACTAGCTAGTACCCCTATGCTGGCAAACATAGTTCGAAGACTAGGAGACATACGGAGACCCTAGTACACCAGGGTGGTGATCTCGTCTCATGAGGCTTACATGTGCTGGCACAAGCTTATTGCTAGTTTATCGGTGCTAAGCTCATATATATTTTACTTTATTATCTTTTAGAGTTGACTCAAACATTATGGAAGCTTGCTTCTAGTTATGAGGTTTACTTAACTCTATGGATGTCTGGTCATCCCTTTCTTTGCTTGATGAATATGAACTTAAGTCTTACATTATCTTCATGGTGCGAGTGAGTCTTGTCTCTCGGACTATAGCACCCTCTTATGTGAGTATTTTTGACATAATCGATTAAGTGTAAGTGAGGTTTCTCTAACTTCTTTTGACACTCAATATTAGGTCAATTTCATAACTTAATCTTCTAGTTATTTCATTACTCACCTTAACTTGTTCAACGTTAATTGATAGTCATATACGATTCTTTATTAAGGTTATAACTACTTATAAGATGCTATTACGTTCTTAAGTTTGTGTGGATAGGGTATGCTGGGACTTGTCCCATTGATTGGTATACCCTATGTTATGAGTTAATTGATGTAGATATTAGTATGACTTTACATAATTTGGAAGTAATATGATTGGACATATTTTTGTTAGCCAATTTGTTGGCATAAATAACAATTTCACTATATACTTGTCATAATAATTTTACTAGCCAATTCAATTACTTCATAAATACATTATAGTAATATAACATGTTAACAAGCCAACTTTTAACCTTTGATTAGCCTATGAAACAATTCAATGAACAACTTATAAAAATTTCATCTTCTCGAACACAAGTAGGCATTACAACATTCATAATCTCATGTAATTAACACCATAATTATGCGGATCTAACATGTAGGTTTCATTCGACATTATAAATCACTAAAACATACACATAATAATCAGTTCACACCACATACAAACAACATGCATCGAGATTTACATTATACAAACTACAAAAATCAGAAATCGGGAGAACTAGGGAGATGAATATGCAATTCATTGGGAACAACCCTAGTTTTGATATTCTTGAAGTCAAAACGTTTGAAAATCCTCTTGGAGAAAGAATTCTAGGAGAGAAAACCCATACTTTACTGTAGAATTAAATCTACGAAGATGACCTTGCACTTTGCACGAAAACCTTGAAGAATGCTTGCTATCGTCTAGCGTTCTTTTACGTTATTCACTTGTTTTTTTTAGTTGTAGCGTTTTAGATGAATAACGTGAGTCTAAATCTTTAAGAACTGAATTTTAACTAATTCAACTTAGACTATGTAACTTAACTAAAAATTCTTAATTAGCTAATTACCAAAACTCCCCTGCTAAATTGACTAGAATTAGAAGAACACTTGACTTAACCAAAATCTGGAAATTAGTTAGTGGTTTTGGTTTTGACAAATTAAATTAATTAATTAAGTTGATAAATTAATTAATTAATTAACCTAGGGTAATTACTAAAGTACCCCTAAGTTGTTAGGACCATAACCAACTCTTTGTACCATCCTAGGTTACGTACTCGGTTGTCTCTTAGTTAGTTACACGGTTTGGTGTCACCCGACTAGGTCTTAGGTTATACGGTCCCTTAGTTAGTTATTTTTCGATGGTCCTAGGTTATTTAGTTAGTTAGGTCAGTTAGTTAGGGTCTAGGACCGGTTAGAGAGCTTGGCCCCATGTGGCTGGACCCGGACGTGCGCCTGTCCCCAACCGCTCTAACCGAATCGGTTATAGTGGTCCATTGGCCGTTTGCACATGTGTTGTATGCACTTTCCCAACTAACTATTCTTGAAGGTTCATTTGGAATATCTACTTATTGTTCCAAGGATCCTCACTATGTCCTTGGGCACTGCTTAATCTACATGATCATTTTAAATGGTTATGTGCTATGGTACCTAAGATGGACACCTGGATGCCTAGTACTTATTATGTTAAGTTGAGAATCAATATGTGTATTTTCATTGCAGGTACGTTTCTTAAACAAGGTTGGATATTATTATACATACTTGTGTATATAGAGATATTGGCTAACACCCTTAAGCCAATATTCTATAATATGCCCAATATTTCTCAATATTTGGCAATGGGATGCCTATGTACCCCAATACGCATTCTTAAAACCTAATAGGCTCTTTACTAGACATGTACATTTTTCTGGAATGTTAAATTATCCCCCCCTTAGGAACATTCGTCCCCGAATGACAATACTCATCTTTTTTAAATCAAAGAGGGTATTTTCGAAAAACACACTAACATACTTGAAACTTTATCTTTGTGAATATCTGATTGACAACTTACTCTTGATGATGCCCATTAATCTAAGCTTATCTGAAGCTTCATATTTGGGATTGAGGAATTTCCTTCTCAATCTTACTTTAACTTAATGCACATCACACTCATGCAACACATAAATCACGTAAAAGCTATAAAAAACAGCAACATGAATGCAAGCATGAACTCATATTAACTTATATAGTGCAAGTATAAAACACACAGTCATGGACTTAAGACACCAAAACCGCCTAATGCACTAAAATTTAGAGTTTCATAAGCAAAACTAGACTTAAGAAGACTATATCTAACCTCAAGAACTGAATAAGTGAGGGTAACGGGATCTCCTATCGGACTCATCCTCCCATGATGCTCCCTCAATAAGGTGGTTCCTCCATAACACTTTCACGGTGAGAACCTCCTTGTTCCTAAGTCGTTTCACTTGACGATCCACAATTGCAATGGGAACCTCTTCATAAGAAAGGTTCTCATCAACTCCTAACCCCTCAATGGGTAGAATTGACGCTGGATTGCCTAGACTCTTCTTAAGCATCAAAACGTGAAACACTGGATGAACAGAAGGCAAGTCATTCGGTAACTTTAGTTCGTAAGCAACATTTCCTACTCGCTGTAAGATTTCATATGGACCTATATACCTCGGACTCAACTTCCCTGTCTTACCAAACCTCATCACCCCTTTCATTGTTGATATATTTAGGTATACTTGATAACCTACTTCAATTTCAAGAGCTCTCTTTCGGTTATCAGGATCTGATTTTTGACGACTGTAAGCAGTAGCCAATCTATCCCTGATTATTCTCACTTTTTCAAAAGCCTAATGTACGATCTCTAGGCCAAGGATGGCAGTTTCTCCCACTTCAAACCATCCAACTGGGGACCTACGTGTCCTACCATACAGTGTTTCAAAAGGTACTGAAATGGTAGCTATTATTATAACAAAACTCAATTAGTGACAAGTGATCATCCCAACTCCCCTTGAAGTCAATAAAACATGCTCTCAACATGTCTTCAAGGGCCTGAATGGTATATTCTGCTTGACCATCCGTTTGAGGGTGAAAAAGAGTACTAAGCTTTACTTGCGTACCCAAACTCTTTTGAAAAGATCTCCAAAAATGAGAAGTGAATTGGACTCCTCTATCCGAAATTATAGATAATAGAATCCCATGCCACCTTATGATATCATCAATGTATATCTTGGCATAGTCTTTGTATCGGTAAGTAGACTTATCAGGAATGAAGTGAGTAGACTTAATCATTCTGTCAACAATGACCCAAATGGAATTATGCAATTTTATGGTCCTCGGCAGAACAACCACGAAGTCCATATTAATAGCCTCCCACTTCCACGTTGGAATGTCAATTGATTGAGTAAGACCCCCAGGCTTAAGGTGTTCGGCCTTAACCTATTGGCAATTGGGACATTCTTCCACAAACTCAGAGATGTCTCGCTTCATACCTTCCCACCAATAAATTTACTTCACATAATGATTCATCTTGGTTTAACCTGGATGAATGGAATAATTAGAGCCATGAGCCTCTGCAATAATATTAAGCCTCAATTCATCAATATTTGGTACGAACAATCTTCCTTGGTACCTAAGCACACCATCCCCCCCTAGGGGGAATGATTCATTCATCTTACCCAACACTGAATCTTTCAACTCCATGAGTACTGGGTCGAGATTATGCTTGACTTTAACATCTACAACAAATGAGGATTCGGAACTTGAGTGGACCGTAACACCCCCATTTAATGCATCTACCAGTCGTACACCTAGCCTAGCCAATCGGTGTACTTCTTGAATAAACTCTTTCTTCTCTTCATCGATATGAGACACGCTGCCCATGCTCAATCGGCTTAATGCATCGGCCATTACATTGGCATTACCCGGATGATAGTGGACACTCATATAATAATCCTTTAGAACTCTAGCCATCTTCTCTGACGGAGATTCAATTCTCTTTGTATAAAAATATATTGAAGACTTTTATGGTCAGTAAATACATCAACATGTACACCATATAAGTAATGTCTTCAAAGCTTCAACGCAAACACCACAGCGCCTAATTCAAGATCATGAGTAGGGTAATTCTTCTAGTGGATTTTCAAATGTCTTGATGCATATGCAATCACCTTACCATCTTGCATAATAACATATCCTAAACCTACTCGGGAAGCATCATAATACACCACGTACCCTTCACCACTTCTCGGCAATGTGAGGACTGGGCCAAAGTGAGTCGGTCTTTGAGCTCTTGAAAACTCTTTTCACACTTTTCAAACCACTCAAACTTTCCCATCTTCTTTGTTAAAGCGTTCAATGGAGCAACAATTATGGAAAAGCCCTCCATAAACCTGCGATAATAATTAACCAAACCCAAGAAACTTTGAATATCGGTAGGAGTAAAGGGTCTCGGCTAATTCTTTACCGCCTAAATCTTTTTCAGATCAACCTCAATACCCTGATCGGTCACAACATGACCAAGGAAGGTCACTGATCTCAACCAAAATTAACATTTGCTAAACTTTGCATACAACTGATGTTCTCTGAGTACTTGCGATGTCATTCTCAAATGTTGTTCATGCTCTTTTCCAGACTTAGAGTATATGAGGATGTCATCTATGAATACTATGATGAAAGAAACAAGATATTCACGGAAGACTCTATTCATAAGGTCCATAAACGCGGCTGACGCGTTAGTGAGACCAAATGACATGACAAGAAACTCGTAATGGCCATACCTAGTACGGAAGGCAGTCTTAGGAACGTCCTCTTGTCTTACCCTAAGTTGGTGATAAATCGACTGAAGATCTATTTTAGAAAAAAAACTTAAACCCTGATTTAACAACCCTAAAAATGAATAAGATAAGAAATGCTTAAGGTGTCAAGAATGCTTGCGATTAGACCAAGGTTCACACGGATCGATGCGCGTAGAACCAAATCTCAGAACCCTTACTACAGCAAAGCCAACTAACTTGGGGAGTTAGTTGAGCTTGAAAAGGTTGGAACCAACCATGTACGGCTCTCGAAAACGAAGATTTAATCTAAGGAATCTTTACCGGACTTAAAAAGAAGAAATCTTAAGTTTTGAGGGTCCAGGGGTAAAATGGTCTTTTCCAGGCCAAGGGTAATATCGTAATTACCCTAAGGAATTAATTAGTTAATTAATTAATTTAATTAACGAACCGGTTAGGGTCGGGTCGCCCCGAAATAATCCGTTTCGCGGTGGTCACTCCACCCGGGTTCGAGCCCAAACGGAAGCATCAATTGGTGATTTAATTATTGTTTAAAATGTGATTTTGAAAGGGCAAAATGGTTCTATCACGTATTAGTTAAAATAAAACATATTTTATTAATTAAATTAAACCCTATTTGACTAAGTCTTGAATTAGACTCCTAAACCTATGGTAACACTCTCCTATCACGTTTATCTCTCACTCACACCTTCAAACTTCAGGATTTCTCTCTGACAAAAACAACTTCAAGAACAGAACAAATATTGAACTTCTTCACACTTGAAGAACAAACACAATAAGTCTAAGAAAACAAAATAACCAAAAACGTTAAGGCAAAGGGGAGTTTTCCGTCGAGTGTTGGTGAAACTTTCTGTGAGTTGGACGTGGTTTTGGAGAAAGGTTTGGGAAACAACTTCAACGTTTGATCAATCAAATAAGGTAAGGGTTTCTTCTCTCTTGGTCCCTTTCCCATGAGACCCCTAAAGCTTCAGTTATTCAGTCCGAAAACTAGGGTTGTTTCCCCGTTGCATGTCCCTGTCACTAGCTCTCAATGATGCGTAGGTTGGGTATGATTGCTGGTAAATTTAGGTATATGTGATGTTTTTCTGCTGCATGTGAATATATTTGTGTACGTGAAATCATGAAAATGACAACCCATGTGTGTTCAAAGTTATGTGCAATTGTGTGCAAATTTGTGACTGTGACTAGGGCCTAGGCTTAGGCTTCATTTCGTGAAGTTTTTTGTTGTTGTTTACGTGCATAAACATATGTAAATCGTGATGTTCATTGTAATCAAATGTGGCTGATTTGAGTGATAATCTTTTATCCAAACGAACCTATGAAAGATGCACCTAAAGATGTGTTGAAATGGTCTACGAATTACCTTAGGAGTTCAAGTGAAAACGCTGATAAAAATGAACTGAAAAATGACCAAAAATTTCCAGCAACAATGCAATGTTAATTTAGACTAAATTTTCATGAAGAAATCTGGAAATTTAATGAATTTTTAAGGGGTGAGGCCACCACGATTCGAACTCGTGACCTCACCCGAGTGACAGTTGTAATTCGCAAAAAAGAAAAGAAAAGGGGGCTGGGGGGAATCGAAATCGGGTTCACTGGTTGGGAAAGGAGAGAACAATAATTAAATAAATAAATGGGAGGCATGGGAATCAAACCCACGACCTCCAGGCTGCGAATGAGAGAAGAAAAATTAAAGAAAAGAAAATGTGAGCCGTGGGAATCGAACCCACGACCTCAGGGCTAGAAAGGAGAATGGCGGAATTAATTAAGAAAATAAAGTGCGGTTGTGGGGGCTCGATCCCACAACATCACTGCCAAAACTCCTAGCTTAGTGGGTTTTAATTAAAAAAATAAATAGGAGGTTGTGGGGGGTTCGAACCCACAACCTCACAGCCTCTAGTGAATTTAAAATTAAAATAAAGAGGCTGTGGGGGTTCGAATCCACAACCTCTCAATTTCCAGCGAAAATAAAGAGTGAAAATGAGAGGCTGTGGGGGTTTGATCCCACAACCTCCCAGTCTAAGCGAAATGGGACAATAAGATTTTAAGGAAAAATAAAAAGGGGTTGTAGGGGTTCGAACCCACAACCCTTCGGCCAAATTAAGAGAAAACCCAAGGAGAAAAATAAAGATAGAATGTTGATGTTGGGGTTCTATCTAGTGTCCCAATGTCATGAAGACTAATAATAAAGTCAAGGAAAAATGTAAGTATTGTCCAAGTGGTTCGAATTTGGGTTCCCTTGCCCAAATTTCTGTATTGATACATAAGTTATACGTGAATTAAATGTTCAAGAATAATGCCACCTACTTAGATCGAAATCAAGATCTTGACATATATACAAGATGCATAAGTCTTGTACTACATAATCTTAGAAATGTATGAGTCACTAAAGGAACTATGGAGGAAGCCTCATGGCTTGTATGCATAGACCCATAAGTCTAGCATACGTTTAAAAATAAGTGAACCTAAGATGTATGTAATAAAATGAAGTAACTCTAGAATGGGTAAAGTGCGAGTGTAAAACACACTAAATGGACAAGTGCATTGGCATACGATGAAATGATTATTATGTAAAGAAATAACGAAACCCTAGAAGAGTTAAGTAAGAGGGTGAAACACACAAATGGCCAATCATATTGGCATATGATGAAATGAACATTCACGTAAAATGGGGTGAGTAATTATGAACAGCAAATGTGCTAATGTTAATGAATGTGGTGACAACATTATATTAGGCTAATGTAAAAGATGAGAACAATCTCAAACGAGCCTAAGTAAATGTTACCAAAACGTACTCACCTATGAGAGTGTAAAGGTAATGAAGAGACCAGTCTCTATGAACACTCTAATGAAAGTATTGATATTAATACACTTACTAATGATGAGATGAGAAATCATCTGTTGAGCTATGATGTCATCATACTAGAAGCCAGCTTCCATGGCGTATGAGTTGAATGTAATGGAACTTTATACTGAGCACCGATAGACTAGATATGAGCGGTGATGCCTTCTTTGGGAAGGGCGGAGGTTCACGTAACTCTCATGAGATGAGACTGTTCGGCTTGCTGGGTATGGGTCTCCTTATATCTCCTGGTCTTCGAACCTATACTGCCAATATAGGGATCTGGCAGGGTTAAATTCCCATGTACGCTAGCATGTTTTGGGTTACTTTGGCCGGTGATTCCACCTCTTTTTGGTATGGGGGAGACACTGGATTTCATGATGCTCACATGATCTATGTCAGTTAAAGTTAAAGTTCCCAATGAATGAATGAGGCCAACCTCAAATGAAGCACATAATGAAATGAACGATACCAAAGGTGTTAGGATAGGATAATCAAGAGGTGAGCTAGACTCAGGTAATGACACTAGGTTATTCTTGATCATTGCATAGCAAACACGATGAAAGTCTTAAACTACACCCTAGGTATAGCTGGTGTTCACACTGGCCTATGGAAGAAATGAAATGAAGTACGTATGAATAAATGAAGCAGACTCTGTGTTTGCTAATGAAGACTCCCTAGTTGAGGTCCCATATGTTCAACCCTCATTTTGGAATGTCTTAATGCCAAGTCCATGATTCCAAGATCTCATGGCACATGAATGAATGTTATAAAAAATGTTATGTGTTGTGTGTAAGATGTTATGTGCTCTGTGCAATATTATAAGTATGATGATGCATGTTATTCTCATTGCATGACTTTCCTAATCCAAATTTGGAAAGTTCACTGACTTTCCTAATCCCAATTTGGCAAGTCCATTGAATTGACTTTCCATAATCATATTGTTAGGAAAGAGCTATCCTTTCTCATGCATGTTCTTGGTGTGTGCTTGCATATACCCATACTTAGTACAAGTGTGTACTAACCCTATACAACTATACAATTTTAGGTGCAGGCACAGGTGAACGCTAGAGCTACAGGTTGACGCTTAAGATATCCGGACGTCGAGCATTCATTCGGACTTGGTAGGCCCTCTTGTTTTCGAGGATTCTACCATTTATATTCTAGCTTAGTTTTAGAGTTGAGCTAGTGGAGCATGTTTCACTAGCGTTTCTTTCATATGTTATTCAGACATTGTATTGGTGTCATTTGCCAATTACATCTTTATTACTATATTAAACTATTTCTTTCATTTGATGATCTTAATATTAGATGATTGATGGTGAACAATTATGTATTAATGAGAATGTTTAATAAGTATGTTAAGAAACAAAAGTTTCAAATTTTCCGCTAAAATTAATCTAGGTGAAGTAAGAATGACGTAAGTATGCTTGTCTGCGACCTCTGAGAGGTCAACGACGCCGGTATCGTCTGGGGTCTTGATCCTGGTCATGAAAAAGTTGGTATTAGAGCACTAGGTTAAATTCCGAGAATAATAAGGTCATATTAACCACATTGAGTAGTTTCTAAGTCATGGTAGTGAAGTGCACCACTATCCTGAATTAGAGACTGCATGATGCGTAGGAAAATTTCCCTTCTTCTGATCTTATCGTGCTTTTCCTAATGTCTGATTTCTTGGTGTTATGAGCGTGTCTAACATCAATTCTTATTGTTTTCAGAGAATGAATACTAGAAGGAACGTTGGTCAGAGGAGAGGAGGTGCAACTGCTGGGGACAATCAGGTTCCACCCCAGGCTCCAGCTGAAGGAGTGGCTATGCCAATTAACCCAGCTGGGTTGACTTATGCTGATGTGAGGGTATATCTGGCCCAGATGGCACATGCCATTACTATGCAGGCCCATGCTATGACTGCCCAGGTCAACTAGCAGGATATTCAGAGGGAGAACCCAAGGTTCACACGGATCGATGCGTGTAGAACCAACCTCAAACCCTTACTACATCCAAGCCAACTAACTTGGGGAGTTAGTTGAGCTTGGAAAGGTTGAAACCAACCATGTAGGGCTCTCGAAAATGAAGATTTAATCGAAGGAGTCTTTACCGGACTTAAAACGAAGAAATCTTAAGTTTTGAGGGTCCAGGGGTAAAATGGTCTTTTCAGTCTTTTCTTCTTTCTGTTGTGTAGTTCAAAGATCTCCTTTGATCCTATGTTTTACTTACAAGTGCAATGATTCATTATAGTCCAATACCTACAATGAATCGAGTAAGTAATTCACAAGACTAAGGAAATGATTAGGCTACCTTACTTACAAGTTAGATATTTTGTTCTTGTTAAATTGGGATGAATGTATTTATAAGACAATCTTTATTGGCTATGCCCATTAATTGGTTGTTAACCTAATATATAAATCTTTGAGGCTTATATTCATACTCCAATATTGGCATAAACCACTAACTTGTTAAAACTTCACTCTTATCAACATTAATCGTCATTCATAAACTCTTGCTTACTTACTTCACTACGAACTTACGTTTCTACTTCTTTGCTATGTTGTTCACTTTAAACATGCTACTTTATTCTTTCTTACTCTCTTAAAGAATTCTTTAGCATTAACGGAAGTATATCATCCAAGCTAACATGAAATCCATTGTATCCCCCACACCAAAAAGGGGTGGTTCACCGGTTAAGGTGAACCAAGTTCTCTGTCTACCCCACACCGAAAAGTGGGGTTCACCGGCTAAAGTGTAACCAAGTCAGTGTCTTCCCCACACCAAAAAGAGGGGTTCACGGCTATAGTGAACCGAATACTTTCCAGAGCTTTAACCGACATAGGTCATGTGAGCTAAACATAAAATACGGTGTCTTCCCCACACCGAAAAGACGTGGAATCACTGGCCAAAGTGAAACCTACTGCCTAGCATTCTTAGGTGGAGGCTTCCATTATCTAGTACCCTTATGCTAGCAAACATAATTCGAATACTAGGAGACACACGAAGACCTAGTCCACCTGGGTAGTGATCTCGTCTCATGAGGCTCACATGTGCTGGCACAAACTCATTACTAGTCTATCGGTGCTAAGCTCAGATCTATTTTACTTTATTATCTTTTAGATTTGAGTCAAACATTATGGAAACTTGCTTCTAGTTATGAGGTTTACTTAACTCTATGGATGACTGGTCATCCCTTTCTTTGCTTGATGAATATGAACTTAAGTTTTACATTATCATCATGGTGCGAGTGAAACTTTTCTCACAGACTCTAGCACCCTCTTATGTGATTATTTTTGACATAATGGATTAAGTGTAAGTGAGGTCTGTCTCACTTATTTTAACACTCTATATTAGGTCAATTTAATAACTTAAGATTTTAGTTATTTCGTTACTCATCTTAACTTGTTCAACGTTAATTGATAGTCTTGTACGATTCTTTATGAAGGTTATAACTACTTATACAATGCTATTACGTTCACAAGTTCGTGTGGATAGGGTATGTTGGTAGTTGTCCCATTGATTGGCATACCCTATGTTATGAGTTCTTTGATGTAGACATTAGTATGACTTTATATGATTTGGAAGTAATATGATTGGACATATTTTTGTTAGCCAATTTGTTGGCATAAATAACAATTTCACTATATACTTGTTATAATATTATCAGTAGTCAATTCAATTACTTCATAAATATATTATAGTAATCTAACATGTTAAGAAGCCAACTTTTAACCTTTGATTAGCCTATGAAACAATTCAATGAACAACTTATAACAATTTCATCTTCTCGAACACAAGTAGGCATTACAACATTCATCTTCTCATGTAATTAACACCCTAAGTATGCGGATCTAACATGTAGGTTTCATTCGACATTATATATCACTAAAACATACACATAATAATCAGTTCAAACCAAATACAAACAACATGCATCGAGATTTACATTATACAAACTACAAGAATGGGAAATCGGGAGAACTAGGGAGATGAACATGCAATTCGTTGGGAACAACTTTAGTTTCGATATTCTTGAAGTCAAAATGTTTGAAAAGCCTCTTGGAGAAAGAATTCCAGGAGATAAAACCCACACCTTACTGTAGAATTAAATCTACGAAGATCACCTTGCACTTTACACGAAAACCTTGAAGAATGCTTGCTATCGTCTAGGGTTCTCATACGTTCTTCACTTGTTTTTTTTAGTTGTGGCGTTTTTGATGAATAACGTGAGTCTAAATCTTTAAGAACTGAATGTTAACTAATTCAACTTATACAATATAACTTAACTAAAATAACTTAAGCTAATTATAAAAACGCCCCTCCTAAATTGACTAGAATTAGAAGAACACTTGACTTAACTGAAATATGGAAATTGCATAGTGGTTTCGGTTTTGACCAATTAAATTAATTAATTAAGTTGCTAAATTAATTAATTAAGTAACCTAGGGTAATTACTAAAGTACCCCTAAGCTTTTAGGACCATAACCAACCCTTTGGACCATCCTAGGTTAGGTACTAGGTTGTCTCTTAGTTACTTACACGGTTTTATGTCACCCGAGTAGGTCTTAGGTTATCGGGTCCCTTAGTTAGTTATTTTTGGTTGGTCCTAGGTTATTTAGTTAGTTAGGTCAGTTAGTTAGGGTCTAGGACCGGTTAGGGAGCTTGGACTCACGTGGCTGGACACGGACGTGCGCCTGTCCCCAACCGCTCTAACCGAATCGGTTAGAGTGGTCCCTTGGCCGGTTGCACGTGTGTTTGCACATGTGCCTGCACATGTCTTGGGTGCACTTTCCCAACTAACTATTTTGGAAGGTTCATTTGGAATGTTTACTTATTGTCCCAAGGATCCTCACTATGTCCTTGGGCACTGCTTAATCTACATGATCATTTTAAATGGTTATGTGCTATGATACCTAGGCTTGACACTTGGATGCCTAGTACTTGATGTGTTAAGTTGAGAATCAATATGTGTATTTTTAGTTTAGGGTCTTCATTGCAGGTACGTTTCTTAAACAAGTTTGGATATTATTATACATACTTGTGTATATATAGAAATTTGCTAACACCCTTAAGACAATATTCTATAATGTGCCAAATATTTCTCAATATTGGTTATTGTGATGCCTATGTACCCCAATACGCATTCGTAAAAGCTAATAGGCTCTTTAATAGACATGTACATTTTTCTGGAATGTTACATACATATACTTTGAATGAAACATAGTATAGGAAATCCTTGAAACATATGGATCCCATTCCTTATGCTTGGGGAAGCTATCCAAGTATTTCACATTAAGAGACATCCTCAAGTCATCTACACCTACACTTTGAGTAAAAAGATGAAGAAAAATGGTACTAGTACAAGAATGCACTAAGTATGGCAACCATGCAAGAACAGGCATTTAAAAAGGACATTTTTCTTAGAAAACCATGCATCATACCTTTTAATAAAACTTCATAAAAACATTGATATAATAAGCACATCATAGCTCATATACTTCACATAATCATTTAAAATATTCATAACATCACATGAAGCCACATTATTCATTTAAATCTCATTTAGAATTTCATAACGTTATCTTATATTTTACCTTAAGTCTTTACCCCCCCAAGTAACCCTCTAGCAACACTTGGTGCAATGTATAAATAGTGTTCCGTACCACCATCCACTCTCAAGCTCACCATAAGGCCACCAAGGTGAACATTCCTACAACCTTCATTAACTTAAACACATACATTCATAGGAACATAGCATATCATGAAGCATATACCTCACATATGACCCAACATAATACTGAACCACATATAAGGCTCATTCCAAGAAAACATCCAAGTCAACACTACCTGTAACATCATAATAGGCAATATTCAACAAATGCATACTTGGACTTCATTTCATTAAGAAATCATAAGACCTTATTCATAATCCCAATCTAAGCCTACAAGTGTAATGTACATATGAAACCCCATAACCTCACATATAGTAAGTAAACTGACAAAGAGACCACAAGCATCATCATTTACATCATACATCAACATGACAACTTTAATCAAATACATGCATACCAAGTAAGACCTTCATCATATAGTCAACAAGACCAACATTATGCATATAAAGTGAGACCAATCATATGGACACCCTAGGACTCATACTATGCATACTCTCATACAAGTAGGTCAATAGCCTAATATTATGCATCTAACACATTTACATATACATTTACATATAGATAACTTTCATAGAACACCCTTCCTGAGCTACTTGTGAAATGTATAGGTAAATTTCCACACCGTCACCTACACTAAGAAACTTCTCTTAGGTTATCATAGTTAAGGTTCATTACATTACTTCCATTTTTCATTTTACTTTTGGGAAATCCTTGCCTCAACATACAATAAAACCATGTCACGCAAACATAGAATTTGGTATCATGCCCTCACACCAAAAGAGGGTATCTTACTTTCCAAGGTTAGACATAAGTATCATACTAGCATATTAGGTGATATCACTTGCTAGGTCCTATGGGGCAACATAGTTAAGGAACTAGGAGATGTATATTGAAGTCCTCTTTATGCCAATAGCATTGTAACTTCCATCTCATGTGATACATAAGGCGAATCTCCCTCCAAGGAAAGTGAACACCTCATGTGGAACCATTGATGAACAAGCCTTCCTCATTAGGAAGGGGAACCTCACTCTCGTTTGTCAATTTCACTCGTTGCTAAGTCAAATTCCCTTTATTGAAAATTCATTATTAACTTTACTTCATAAAAATTGCTTTAGGAGGTTTAACTCCTCATATGCTTAGCTCATACGTTATAGATGAGAGTTTTCTTTCATCAACCTAAATCATGTGAGAAAACGTTTCACATGAACATATCATTTTTAATCAATATCTAGTTTAGAGTACAATTGAGAATACCTTTCAAGAGATTACCTCTTTACTAGATTATTGTACATGCTTAATTATATGCATTCATGTGTGTATGTGTACTTACATGAGAATACCTTTCACATAAAAACATTTAGATACTGCACATATGCATACTTCATCATATCATTTACTTTCATGTTCATAACTTAATCATGCATTCCTATTCATGTGTATAGAGTAATCACCATAGGAATTATCCTATCAAGATACACATGTGCAATGTATAGACAAAGTCCCATACCATTGCCTACACTAGTAAGCCTATCTAGTCATCCTAGTTAAGTTACATTTCATGCTTAATGGATATATACTTTACATGCATAGTAGTAGACATTAGTACATATGAGAATTATCCTTTCATTAGCCATCATGAACCTATACTACCTATAAGCATGCATGAGAGGTGTGAGTGTGTGTACATTTTTTAAGATGATCACATAATGGATGAGCACACAACATTGAGGCAGAAATCCTCTTAAGAACACAATACACATTCATACATAGAGCACACACCAAAGTATAACATAGGAGACAAGACATCTTCACATTGCATCCAAAATTTCTAACATTGGATAAGATCACACATTCATATAGGTTAAATACGTCTGGGGTCATTCACCATTAGAACTTCATCATTGGCAGCACATAGACAAATCCTAACCCTAACAACTTCATTCAAATGTTGAAGACACCCTTATCACCTAGTACATGATACTACATTAAAAGACTAGGCATAGTACATCACATTGTGTGATCATCATAACCACACTTCATAATTCATAACTTGCCTTCAAGCCCATGATAAAAACAGATAGATAGATATACAAGAAGGTAAACACCGCCACCATAAGTAGACCATACCAATCAATGCCATTCAACGCCAATTCTACTACCATAGGGTAAGAATTAGGATGAACTCACCAATTATCCAAGCTTTGAACACCATTTATCAATTCCCAACAATTCATTATCAATTTAAATAAGGGAATATACAACTAAGAAATTCATTACAATCTGAACATAATTCGATCATTATCTACTCACAATCAAAAGACCCACATTATATCATTATTTGAGAATTTTGGAGGATCATGGGTTCATCATGAAATTGGAATGAAATTCATCTTAAAAATAGTATATACTCTTCAATTAATCATAAACATGATTTTGAAATTAACTTGAGAAAGAACCCATGGCAAGATTGAAAGTGTAACACTCCGGAAGTGTCATGACTTAGACTAGAGATTAATATATTAAATAATGTTCAAATGATGTTTCCAGAGCTGTATTAATGTAATAGGTTAATTTAGAAAAGGTTAGAGCCAACACGACAAAGAAAGACCTTGATGTCCTGAAACTAGTTAATTTGAACTAGTAGACGTCCCTATGTTTTGTGAAGGTTTCAATGTGTCAAATGAAGTAAAAAATTAGTAAAATGTCTTTGGATGGGTAGTATGTAGTACAAAGGGTCCAAAAGGATGACTATATATTGATTATAGGTCAGTTTTAGACCACTTTTACCCTCTCCCAATCAAATCAAATGAATTCTCCCTCATCTCTCTCAAGAACGCTCTCTTTTTGAAACTCTATTGAAGAACAAGAAAAGCTTAAGGAAGAAGATGAAGATTTCTATATTTCCATTCAGTTTTTGTGGAATATTTGTCAATAAGGTATGGATTTTTCACTCTTGGAATTCCTTTCCCCAAGAGGTCCTTTCAAAGATGGTTTTCAAGAATTCAAACTTCTAGGGTTTTTACTCTACAAAATGTTTTTTCTTCCCAACTCTAGATTTATAAGTATCGATTAAAACTAATGGTTTTCTATGGTTGATTGACTATACATTGTCGAATGTTTGTCTTGTATATGTTAGATTTTTGTGTGAGACGTGTCCTTATCAGATTGATGGTTTTGAATTAGTTGTATCTACTACTTGATTACATGAAAACGTTGGTATTGGAACTAAGATTTGAATGTACTCTTTAATAACCCTTTCCCGTATCCTACATTATGAATTGATCTTGTATATGACGTGAAGAGTTGGTATTAATTATGCTATTGAGTATTTCACTATGTCGTTGTTATGATTTTTGTAAGTTGAACGTATGTTTTTGAATAAGGTACTTGGAAGCAAGAGGTTAGCCTTCTGAAGTCTTGATTACTCTATGATTTTATGTTAGCCCATAAATATTGTTACAATGCTAATGAAGTATGTAAGATTATGCTATGCACATATGTTGGGCTATGAATTTGTTAATTTGTGAGATCATGATAAGAATACGATAATGCAATTTATGATATCCTCTTGTATGCTTTACACAAGATCATTTATGATATGTTAATCTCATAAACGAAGGGTTACAATGAAAGGAAATTCTCATCAATTCCTAAAGATCTCATGATCATGTTTATACAAGGAGTTAATCTCCTATGACTTATGATAAAAATTATGAATAAATGATTATTTAAAGATTATTCAAAAAGGGACTTAAGCTTAGCACCGATGGAATATATATGAGAGGTGTCCCTTCCCTATTTCAAAGGTAGGTTCACAATTACTCTCATGAGATAGAGGCTGCCATGTAATGTGGAACTATGGGTCTCTAATATATCTCCTAGTTCTTGAACTATGTTTCCACCATAGGATAGAAGCTAGTTGATGTACCTAGAAAGCTATGTCATGTTTGGTTCTACTTTGACCGGTAGACCAACTTCTTTCGGTGTGGGGTTTCATGACACCGGATTCCATGTTTAGCTCACATGGTCTAATGTTGGTTAAGGATAATTTTCCCTCGTGTAAAATGAAGAAAAATAAATGAACATTGACTAGGGTGACTTGAGGAGTTTACTTAGTATAAGTAGGGGTATGGGACTCTACCTAGACATTGCACAAGTTGACTCTAAGGGAAGTCCTAGGAGATTTTTCTTATGTAATATGATAACATGAAAGGTATGATGCTTATGATACATGTTGTTACTCTTTTATGAAGTTGGTTACATTAATGAACATGTTATTGGCCTATATTGCTCTATGAGATGATGACTACTTATGTTACAAGTTTTGTGAAGAAAAGCATTACTTATGCTCTCAAAGCTTATCTACTTGGTTGTGTGGGGTTATGGGGCTTCACATAACCATTGCTCTTGTAGGTTGGGGATGGGATCATTGGTAAATGTTTTGTTTGTTATGCTTATATGATCTATTGAATATGAAATGTTTAGCATGACTCCATGAAAATATGTTTTTGAGTATGATCATGCTTTATGTTGATGGAATCCTTAACTTGTATATGTTCTATGGTATTTGCATTGAAGATTTGCAAATCACTTAGCATTCTTTCTATGAAATGATCCTTTTCATGCATGTCCTTAAAAGTTATTTGCATTTACCCATACTTAGTACGTGTGGCGTACTAACCCCATTTCTTATGTTACTACAAATGTAGGTTTCGACCATTGAAGATTAAGAATGTCGATTGAAGAAGCTTGAAACTCTTTCTCCAGGTGTTTGTAGGTCCTGATGTTTAGGGATGCTATCTATCTGTACTCTAGATTATGAAGACTTTAATTGATATTAAAAGTACTTTTGATTCCATATATGTTCTTTGGATTCTTTTGTATTATGGCCTATATGGCATATTGACTTTTATAGGGTAAGTCCAGATTTATACTCTTTAGATGGTTTTATATGAGACATCTTTTAGAATATAACTATGTATACTCTTATGATTGTTATGTATAAAGTCTAAGTTTACTTAACATAGTATTAAAAGTTCTTAATATTTCTGCAATTTTAATTGATGACATGTTATGACGAATGTTAAGGGCTTGTCTTACTTCTCTGAGAGGACGACAACGCTGGTCGCATCTGGGGTGTGCTCTGAGGTTGTGATAAACATGGTATAAAAGTATGAGGTTAATTATCCTTAGGAACAATGTCTCAATAAACCACATTACCTAGTGTCTTGTTCATGATTGTGAAGCTATCCACAATTGTGGACGAGAGGCAATGTGATGATTAGGAAAATTCTCTTTTCTTGGTAATTCTATGTCGTGCCTCTAGATTTTTGACACTATGTGTCTTTTAGCATCTAATCCCTTTCTTGTTGTTATAGGCGATGAAAACAAGAAGGACAGTCGCGAAAAGAGTAGGAGAAGAGATTACGAATTTGGGAGCTACTCCCCAAGGCAATCAAGATCCTTCTCAAGTGCAAGATGCTACGAATGATCAAGTTTCGATCAATACTCCGGCTATGACAGACGGTGAGGTGAGGGAAGCCGTGTTCCAAATGGCCCAAGCCATCACCACCCAAGCTCAAGCTATTATGGCACAAGTTAACTGAGAGGTAGTTCCTCGAGAGAACCAACATTCTAGTACTATGGCTAGCAGTTTGAGTGATTTTACGAGAATGAGTCCTCGCATGTTATTTGGATCAAAATTTGATGAACACCCCCAAGATTTCCTTGATGAGGTCTATAAGATCTTGTTTTATATGTGGATAAGTACTACTGAGAAGGATGAGCTTGCTACCTATCAACTCAAGGACATGGCTCAAACATGGTATAATCAGTCGAAGGATAGTAGGGCTTTAGTAGGTGGTCCCGTGACTTGGGAGATCTTCAAAAAGGACTTTCTTGACAGATTCTTTCCAAGGGAGCAAAGGGAAGCTAAGGTAGAGGAGTTCATAAACCTTCCTCAAGGAGGTATGAGTGTTAAGGAATACCCCTTAAAGTTCATTAAGCTGTCCAAATATGCTTCTTCTTTGGTTTCTAATGATAGGGATGAAATGAGTCGTTATGTAATGGGTGTGTCCGAAGAGCTTGAAGAAGAATTTCGTGCAGCCATGCTTCATAACAATATGGATATTTATAGATTGATGCTTAATGCTCAACAAGTAGATGAGAGACGTCTCACGAAGAGGAACAAAGATGCTAAGAAAGCAAGGTCTTTTGTAAGTTGTTCCTCTAAGAATAGGCTTCATGTTAAAGTCAAGCCTAAGTTTAAGAAGAGGTTTTCAAACCAAGCCCCTTCAAATTTTTCCAAGAATCGCAATGATAGAGGTTCTAATCCTAAACATTAAAAGGGGATAAATGTTAATCCACCACGAGAAAGACAAATTTGTGGTAAGTGTGGTAAGAAACATATGGGTGAATGCCTTGTTGGAACTAATAGTTGCTACGGTTGTGGCAAAGGTGGACAAATGGTGGAAGACTGTACTAATGTGAGAAGCCAAGGTAAGGGGAATGTCCAATCTCAACCAGGTGGTCCGAGCTGTAAAGCTCCAAAAAGGAACCGTTTCTATGCACTCAAGGCTAGGGGTGAACAAGAAAGCTCTCCTGAAGGTGTGAAGGGTATGTTACAAGTATTTTCTATTAATATTTATGATTTTATTGACCCACGTGCTACCCATTCTTTTGTTACACCTTTGGTTGCTAGGAAGTTTGATATTCTTCCAAATGTTTTGATTGAACCCTTTTTGGTTTGTACCCCAATGGGTGACTTTGTGGTTACAAAAAGATTCTATATGAAATGTCCTGTAATGCTTCCCCATACAGTTACTCTTGTTTATTTGGTAGAACTTGACATGTTTGACTTTTATATCATCTTGTGTATGGATTGCTTCATGCATGTATTGCTTCCATAGATTGTAGAACAAGTGTAGTGAAGTTTCGATTCCCAAATGAACCCATTTTAGAAACTACTCAATGTGGTTGATGTGAACTTATTATTTTCATAATTTAACCTGGCTATGATACCAACTTTGTCACGACTGGAATCTAGACCCCAGACGAGACCGGCGTCGTTGACCTCTCAGAGGTCGCAGACAAGCCTACTTACGTCATTCTTACTTTACATAGGTTAATTTTTAGCGGAAAATATGAAACTTTTTGTTTCAAAACATTGCTTACTAAACATTTCTAATACATTCGTAATTTGTTCAACATCAACCATCTAAACATAAGAGATAATCAAATGAAAGGAATAGTTCAATAACATAATTGTATAATTGCCAAAATGGCACCCATACATAGTCTGAATAAAATAAGAAAGAAACGCTAGTGGAACATGCTCCACTAGTTCAACTCCTAAACTAAGCTAGAACATAAACAGTAGCATCCTCGAAAGCATGAGGACCTACCAAAACCGGATGAATGCTGGACGTCCAGATAACTGCAGCGATGATCCTGTAGCTCTACCGTCCACCTGTGCCTGCACCTAAAATAGTAGAGTTTATATAGGGTTAGTACACACTTGTACTAAGTATGGGTATACGCAAGAACACACCAAGGACATGCATGAGAAAGAATAGTTCTTTCCTAACAACATGATTTTTGGAAGTCAAGTCAGTGGACTTGCCAAATTGAGATAAGGAAAGTTAGTGAACTTTCCAAATTTGGATTAGGAAAGTCAGTGAACTTTCCAAATTTGGATTAGGAAACTCAGTGATCTTTCCAAATATGGATTAGGAAAGTCATGCCATGAAAGTAACATGCATCATCATACTTATCACATTTGCTCACAACACATAACATTTACACATAGCACGTATCATATAACATACAGTACATTTTACATGCAGCACATAACTTCGTTCATATCATTCATTCATATGCCATGAGACCTTGGAATCATGGACTTGGCATTAAAACATCCCAGAAATGAGGGCTCAACATATGGGACCTCAACTAGGGAGTCTTCATTAGCAAACACAGAGTCTGCTTCATTCATTCATACGTACTTCATTTCATTTCGTTCATAGTCCAGTGTAACCACCAGTTATACCTAGGATGTAGTTTAAGACTTTCATTAGGTTCGTTGTACAATGACCAAGAATGACCTAATGTCATTACTTGAATCTAACTCACCTTTTGATTATCCTATCCTAACACCTTTGGTTTTCATTCATTTCATTATGTGCATCATTTGAGGCTGGCCTCATTCATACATTGGGAACTTTAACTTTAACCGACATAGATCATGTGAGCATCATGAAATCCAGTGTCTCCCCCACACCGAAAAGAGGTGGAATCACCGGCCAAAGTGATCCAATAACATGCTAGCGTACATGGGAATTTAACCCCGCCAGATCCCTATATTGGCAGTATAGGTTCGAAGACTAGGAGATATAAGAAAACCCATACCCGGCAAGCCGGACAGTCTCATCTAATGAGAGTTACGTGAACCTCCGCCCTTCCCGAAAGAAGGCATCACCGCTCATAGCTAGTCTATCGGTGCTCAGTATAAAGTTCCATTTCATTCATCTCATACGTCATGGAAGCTGGATTCTAGTATGAGGACATCATAGCTCATTAGATGATTTCTCATCTCATCATTAGTATTAAGTGTGTTAAGCTCAATACTCTCATTAGAGTGTTCATAGAGACTGGTCTCTTCATTATCTTACACTCTCATAGGTGAATACATGTTGGTAACATTTACTTAGGCTCATTTGAGATTACCCTCCTCATTTACATTAGCCTAATATCATGTTGTCACCACATTCATCATCAATTTCACCTTTGTTTTTCTTAGTTATTCACCTCTTATTACGTGAATGTTCATTTCGTCATATGCTAATGCACTTGGCCATTTGGTGTGTCTCACACCCTTACTTAACCCCTCTAGGGTTCATCATTTCATTTTATACATCTTAGGTTCACTTACTTTTGAACGTATGTTAGACTTATGAGTCTATACACACAAGCCATGAGGCTTCATTCATAGTTCGTTAAGTAATTCTTACATTCCTAAGATTATGTAGTACAAGACTTATGTATCTTGTATTTATGCCAAGATCTTGAATTTGATCTAAGTAGGTGGCATTATTCTTGGACGTTTTGTTCACGTATGACTTATGTATCAATACGGAAGTTTGGGCAAGGAATCCCAAGTCTTGAATCAATTGGATATCATTTACATTTTTAATTGATTTTATTCTAATATTCATAACATTTTAACTCTAAGTCAAATCACAATATTAACATTGAAGGATTACTTTCCTATTTAAAATTTTTCTTGCATTGGCCGATGGGTTGTGGGTTCGAGTCCCCACAACCCCATTTTCATTTTTCATTTACATAATATTCTCCTATTTTTTTCTTAAACCAAGAGGTTGTGGGATCAAACCCCCACAGCCTCTTTTATTTTTCTCTTAATTTCGCCCAAGTAAGGAGGTTGTGGGTTCGAACCCCCACAGCCTCCTTCTTTATAATTTATTTTCGCTTAAGGGCTGTGAGGTGGTGGGTTCGAACCCCCACAGCCCCATAATTATATTTTCAATATTTTCCCTAAGTTCAGAACATGGACAGTGAGGTCGTGGGATCGAACCCCCACGGCCTCACTTATTTTAACATTTAATTTCGCGGGGAGTAGCTAAGGGGTTCGAATCCCCTTAGCCCCAATACCTCTTTTTTTTTTCCCTTCTACTCTTCATGAATTCTGACCGAGGGGTGGTGGGTTCGAATCCCACTCCCCTCATTAATTTTTCTCTTATTCATTCCCTTGCTCAGACCCAGGATCGAACCCCCCAGCCCTCACCCTTTTCCGTGTCTATTTCGCCCAAGGATGAGGTCACGGGTTCAATTCCTAGTGGCCTCATTCTTTTATTTTGCAGTAAATTTCCAGATTTATATGCATTTTTATTTAGCCTAAATTATCTTGTACAATGCTGGAATTTGTTTGGTCACTTTCTAACATTAATGCATTTCTTAGCACAAAGTTACATTCATGTATTCCGTTTTAACGTAATTTCAAGTGCATCATTCATAGAATCAATTGACTCTGAGATTATTATTAAAATCAGCCTCCTTTCCTTTTTATGAACATCACGATCTTCATGACTTTATGTACGTAAAATTAACAACCACAACATTTACAACTAAGGCAACAAGGCCGAAACTAATGTCATGTTCACACACACTTTTACACAATTCCGAAACACATACATGGATTGTCATTTTTCATAAATTAACATACATACAACACATTCATATCCAGCACAACATCACATAATCCTAAGTCTACCAGCATTCATACCAACCTACGAATTCGTTGGGAGCTAATGACAGGGACATTCAACGGGGAAAACAACCTTAGTTTTGAGCCGAATATTCTGAGTCCTAGGGGTCTCTTGGGAAAGGGACCAACATTAAGACGACCCATACCTTTGTTTTCTTGTTAAATCTCCAGAGTGCTGCCCAAGAACCTCTCCAAAAATCAGTCCAAACACCCACACTCACACCTTACCCGACTAGCGTAGTATGTTTTGCTTAACGTTACCGAATTGCTTTCTCTTTTGTGTTTTGCGTGTGAATTCTTCAAGCATGAAGAACTTTTGTTTTCTTTCTGACTTTTCTCACGTTTGCAGCCAGAGAGAGTGTGAGAATTGGAGAGATTAACGTGTAGGAGAGAGTGGGGGATGGGAGATAGTGGTCTAGTAGAAATAGGACTTGTTGGTAGGACTTAGTCAACTTAAATAATTAATTAAAATTAATAAAAATCTGATTTCTTTTTCCTAAATCAGCTAATATTAATTATTTATAAAAATTAAGTTACCAAATTAAAATAAAAGCAAGTTAAATCTTGCTTCTAGTGGGGCTCGAACCCGAGTGACCCCATTTGCGAAAAATGGGTCAATTCGGGTTGCCCCACCCGAAATGCTTTAAATAAATAAATTAATTTATTAATTAATTTGTTCCTCAGGGTAATTACAATATTACCCTTGGCTTGGAAAAGACCATTTTACCCTTGGACCCTCAAAACTTAAGATTTCTTCTTTTGAGTCCGGTAAAAACTCTTTCGATTAAATCTTCGTTTTCGCGAGCCTCACATGGTTGGTTCCAACCTTTCCAAGCTCAATTAACTCCCCAAGTTAGTTGGCTTGGTCGTAGTAAGGGTTCTGAGGTCTGGTTCAACGCGAATCAATACGTGTGGACCTTGGTCTAATCGCAAGCATTCTTGAAAAACCTAAGTCTTGATCCTATTCATTTTTAGGGTTGTTACATTATCCCCCCCTTAGGAACATTCGTCCCCGAATGACACTACTACTTCATGTTGTAATGCCAGTCAGATCATAATAAAAGCACTATACACAGTCAATCAATAGCACAAAATACGGGGAGGTAAGAAAGCATAGGTTTAAGAGTATAAAGTCTAACCTCAAGAGCTGAACAGGTGAGGGTAGCGGGCCCTCATGTCGGCCTCAGCTTCCCACGTAGCACCCTCTACAAGATGATTTCTCCACAATACTTTCACTGTGGCAATCTCCTTGTTCCTCAGCCGCTTGACCTGTCTGTCTAAGATCTCAACAGGTACCTCCTCATAAGACAAGTCTTCATCAACCCCCAAACCTTCAACAGGTAAGATTGATGCTGGATCACCTAGGCACTTCTTCAACATAGATACATGAAAGACTGGATGGACAGAAGCTAACTCTGCGGGCAATGCCAACTCATAGGCCACCTCACCCACACGCTGTAGGATCTCATATGGCCCAACATATCTCGGACTCAGCTTCCCTTTCCTACCAAATCTCATCACCCCTTTCATAGGTGATATTTTTAAGTAAACCTGGTCACCAACATCAAACTCTAAGGGCCGCTTTCTGTTATCAGCATATGACTTCTGCCGACTGTACGCAGTAGTCAACCTGTCCCTAATCATTTTGACCTTCTCTAAGGCCTCATGAATGATCTCCGGCCCCAAAATGGATGACTCTCCAACCTCGAACCACCCAACTGGAGATCTACACCTCCTACCATACAGTGCCTCAAACGGTGCCATCCCAATGCTGGAGTGATAGCTATTATTATACGAGAACTCTATCAAAGGCAGATGGTCATCCCAGTTACCTCTGAAGTCAATCACACACGCCCTCAACATATCCTCCAATGTCTGTATGGTGCGCTCTGCCTGCCCATCTGTCTGAGGGTGAAAGGCAGTGCTAAGCTTCACCTGCGTGCCCAAGCTCTTCTGGAAAGATCTCCAGAAATGAGAAGTAAACTGAGCTCCTCTGTCTGAAATAATAGACAAGGGAATCCCATGCCATCTCACAATCTCATCAATGTAGAGCCTCGCATAATCCTCGGCTCTGTAAGTAGACTTTACAGGGAAAAGTGGGCAGACTTAGTCAATCTGTCCACAATAACCCATATAGAGTCATGCTGCCTCCTAGTCCTCGGAAGCCCAACCACGAAGTCCATATTAATGGCCTCCCATTTCCAAGTCGGAACCTCAATAATCTGCGTCAGACCACCAGGCTTAAGATGCTCTGCCTTAACCTGCTGACAATTAGGACACTTGGCCACATATTCTGCAATGTCCTTCTTCATGCCATCCCACCAATAAATCTGCTTGAGATCATGATACATCTTGGTGGAACCTGGATGTATAGAATATCTGGAACCATGGGCCTCTGCAACAATCCTGGTCCGAAATCATCCACATTGGCACACAGCCTGTCCTGATATATAAGTATGCCATCACCTCCCAAAGCGAAAGACTCATTCATCTTCATCAGCACTGAGTCCTTCAGCTCCATCAACACGGGATCTAGATGCTGACCCTGCTTGACTTCAACTACCAAGGATGATTCAGAACTAGGATGAACTGAAACATCCCCACTAGTGGAGTCAACCAAACGCACACCCAGTCTGGCCAGTCTGTGTACATCTTTTACCAGCTCCTTCTTCTCATCCTCAACGTGAGCTGTACTTCCCATGCTCATCCTGCTCAAAGCATCAGCTACAACATTAGCCTTACCTGGATGATAGTGCACATTCATGTCATAATCCTTCAACAGCTCCAACCATCTCCGCTGACGTAGATTCAACTCCCTCTGTGTGAACACGTACTGGAGATTTTTATGGTCTGTGAACACATCTACATGCACTCCATACAGATAATGCCTCCACAGCTTCAGTGCAAATACCACAGCTGCCAACTCCAGGTCATGAGTGGGATAATTCTTCTCATGAACCTTGAGTTGTCTAGATGCATAGGCTATCACCTTACCAACCTCATAAGAACACAACCCAAACCAACCCTAGATGCATCACAATAAAACAGTGTATTCTCACCACACTTAGGCAAAGTAAGCACCGGGGCTGAAGTGAGTCTGTCCTTGAGCTCCTGGAAACTCTTCTCACAAGTCTCCGTCCATCGAACTTGGCTTTCTTCTTAGTCAAAGCTGTCAATGGGGCAGCAATGGAAGAAAAGCCCTCCACAAACCTGCGTAGTAACCAGCCAATCCCAAAAAGCTACGGATGTCAGTAGGAGTAAGAGGTTTTGGCCAGTTCTTCACAGCCTCAGTCTTCCTGGGATCCACCTCCACGCCCTGATCGACACAACATGACCCAGGAAGGTCACTGATCTCAGCCAGAATTCACATTTGCTGAATTTGGCATACAACTGATGCTGTCTAAGTACCTGCAAGGTTAGTCTCAAATGTTGTTCATGCTCTTCCTTGGTCTTAGAGTAGATGAGAATGTCATCAATGAATACTATGACGAAAGAGTCAAGGTATTCACGGAAGACCCTGTTCATGAGGTCCATAAATGCAGCAGGTGCATTCGTGAGACCAAATGACATGACTAAAAACTCATAGTGACCATAGCGGTACGAAAGGCTGTCTTTGGGATATCTCCATCCCTAACCCTAAGCTGATGATACCACTGAACGAAGATCAATCTT
>CM040625.1:38356943-38376566 GCA_022817965.1 Solanum lycopersicoides
ACTGTTCGGCTTCGCGGTATGGGTCTCCTTATATCTCCTGGTCTTCGAACCTAAACTGCCAATATAGGGATCTAGCGGGGTTAAATTCCCATGTACGCTAGCATGTTTTTGGTCACTTTGGCCGGTGATTCCACCTCTTTTCGGTGTGGGGGAGACACTAGATTTCATGATGCTCACATGATCTATGTCGGTTAAAGTTAATGTTCCCAATGAATGAATGAGGCCAGCCACAAATGAAGCACATAATGAAATAAATGATACCAAAGGTGTTATGATAGGATGATCAAGAGGTGAGATAGACTCAGGTAATGACATTAGGTTATTCTTGACCATTGCACCGCAAACTTGATGAAAGTCTTAAACTACACCATAGGTACAGCTGGTGTTTACACTGGCCTATGAATGAAATGAAATGAAGTACGTATGAACGAATGAAGCAGACTCTGTGTTTGCTAACGAAGACTCCCTAGTTGAGGTCACATATGTAGAGCCCTCATTTTGGAAAGTCTTAATGTCAAGTCCATGATTCCAAGGTCTCATGGCATATGAATGAATGATATGAAAGAATCTATGTGCTATATGTTATGTGCTATGATATGTGTTATGTGTAAGATCTTATGTGTTGTGTGCAATATGATAAATATGATGATGCATGTTACTCTCATGGCATGACTTTCCTAATCCAAATTTGGAAAGCTCACTGACTTTCCTAATCCAATTGGAAAGCTCACTGACTTTCCTAATCCAAATTGGAAGGTTCACTAACTTCCTATTCTAAATTTGGCAAGTCCACTGACTTGACTTTCCATAATCATGTTGTTAGGAAAGAGCTATCTTTTCTCATGCATGTCCTTGGTGTGTGCTTGCATATACCCATACTTAGTACAAGTGTGTACTAGTTACTATACAACTCTACAATTTGAGGTGCAGGCACAGGTGGACGCTAGAGCTACAGGTTGACGCTGAAGTTCTCCGGACGTCGAGCATTCATCCGGACTTGGTAGGTCCTCATGCTTTCGAGGATGCTTCCATTTATATTCTAGCTTAGTTTTAGAGTTGAGATAGTGAGCATGTTCCACTAGTGTTTCTTTCCTATTTTATTCAGACATTGTATTGGTGCCATTTTGGCAAGTACATCTTTATTACTATATTATACTATTTCTTTCATTTGATGATCTTAATATTAGATGGTTGATGGTGAACAATTATGTAATGATGAGAATGTTTAATAAGTATGTTAAGAAACAAAAAGTTTCAAATTTTCCGCTAAATTTAACCTAGATGAAGTAAGAATGACGTGAGTAGGCTTGTCTGCGACCTCTGAGAGGTCAACGACGCCGGTCTCATCTGGGGTATAGATTCCAGTCGTGACAAAGTTGGTATCAGAGCACTAGGTTAAATTCCGATAATAATGAGTTCACTTCAACCACATTGATTAGTTTCTAAGTCATGGTAGTGAAGTGTAACACTATCCTGGATTAGAGACTGCATGATGCGTAGGAAAACTTCCCTTTTTCTGATCTTATCGTGCTTTTCCGAATGTCCAATTTCTTGGTGTTATGAGCGTGTCTAACATCAATCTTTGTTGTTTTCATAGAATGAATACTAGGAGAACCATTGGTTAGAGGAGAGGAGGTGCAGCTGCTGGGAGCAATCAGGTTCCAGCCCAAGCTCCAGCTGATGGAATGGCTATGCCAGTTAACCTAGCTGGTTGACTGATGCTTGAGGTGAGGGAACATCTCTGGCCAAGATGGCATAGGCCATTACTATGTAGGCCCAGGCTATGACTGTCCAGGCCAACCGGCAGGATGTTCAGAGGGAGAACCCACCGGTTCGTAGCATGGCTGACAGGATGAGAGAGTTCACCAGGATGAATCCTCCTATTTTCACAGGGTCTAAGACTTCAGAAGACCCCCAGGAGTTTGTGGACGAGGTGCATAAGATTCTGGTGGCTATGGGGGCCACAAATGCTGAGAAGGCTAAGCTGGCTTCCTATCAGCTCAAGGATGTTGCACAGACTTGGTGCAAGATGTGGCAGGATAGCCGAGCTTTTGGAGGAGTTCCAATCACTTGGGAGCTGTTTAAGACAGCCTTTCTGGAGATATTCTTTCCCAGAGAAATGAGGGAGGCCAAGTTGAGGAGTTCATCAACCTTAAGCAGGTATCTATGACAGTCAGGAGTATTCCCTGAAGTTTGTTAAGCTATCCAGGTATGCTACTTTCCTTAGTATCTAACAACAAGGATAAGGTGAATACTGAAGTTTGTTAAATTATCCAGGTATGCTACTTCCCTTGTGTCTAACAACAGGGATGAGATAAGGAGGTACCTCATAGGAATCAATGGAGATCTGGAGGAGGAGTGTTGGTGTGCGATTCTCCATGATAATATAGACCTCTCCAGGTTGATGGTGCATGTCCAGCAGGTAGAGGACAGCCGCAAAAAGAGGGGCATTCGTGATGCTAGGAGGCCTAAGCCTCAAGATCAAGCAGGTCCCAGCCATGGAGGCCACATAAACAATTTTGGCGTCCTTGAGCAGCCCAGGTTCAAGAAGGGGCAACAGAGTTCTGAGAACTCTAACTTTCAGAGGAATACAACACCTAGAAAAGGAAGACTTGAGCCCAAGAGGGGCAATGGAGGTGAGATGCAGCGTCCTAAAAAGAAATGTGCTAGGTGTGGCCGAGCTCACAGTGTAGAGTGCACACAGGGCACTAATGCCTGCTTTGGTTGCGGTAAGAGTGTGCACATGGTTAAAGACTGCCCACAGAACAGAGGTCAGGCTGGAGGTCATGCTCAACCTAGGCCTAATCCACAGGGTGCAGCAGCAGCCGAGCCTCCTAAGAGGAACAGGTTCTATGCCCTGAAGGGTAAGGAGGAGCAGGAGAAGTCTGTTGATGTGGTCACAGATATGCTGCAAGTATTCTCAACTTCTGTTTATGCTTTACTTGATCCAGGATCTACGCTTTCCTTTGTAACTCCTTTGCTTGCTCTCACTTTTGAGATATTGCCTGAAGTTCTGCATGATCCTTAGTGGTTATTACACCTTTAGGAGAAAATGTAAGAACTAATAAAGTATACAAGGGTTGCCCAATAGTGATAAGTGGTAAGACTATGTGTGCAAACTTGGTTTAGTTACCCATGCATGATTTTAATGTTATTCTTGGCATGGACTGGCGTCACAGTTGTTATGCTTGCTTGGACTGTCGTAGTAGAGTGGTGAGATTTCATTTCTCTAATGAAGAGGAGCTAGTCTGAGAGGGGGACAACTTTAGTAGTCCTAACCTCTTGATTTCTAACCTTAAGGCCAATAAATTGGTGTCCAAGGGGTTATTGTGTCATCTTGTGAGTGTTAATGATTTAGATCATGACATTCCTTCCATAGACTCAGTGCCTGTAGAGAATGAGTTCCTAGATGTATTTCCTGATGATTTGCCTGGAGTCCCTCCCCCTCGAGAGATTGATTTTGGTATTGACTTAGAACCCGATACTAAACAAATTTCAATTCCTCCTTACAGAATGGCTCCAGCTGAACTCAAAGAGTTGAAGCTGCAGTTAAAAGATCTCACTGACAAGGGTTTCATTCAGCCGAACATATCCCCTTGGGGCGCTCTAGTGTTGTTTGTGAAAAAGAAAGATGAACCCTTAGAATGTGTATCGATTATCGGTAGCTCAACAAAGTCACTTTAAAGAATAAGTATCCACTTCCAAGAATAGAAGATTTGTTCGACCAATTCCAAGGGTCTAGTTTCTTCTCTTAGATTGACCTTCGTTCAGGGTATCATCAGCTTAGGGTTAGGGATGGAGATATCCCAAAGACAGCCTTTCGTACCCGTTATGGTCACTATGAGTTCTTAGTCATGTCATTTGGTCTTACGAATGCACCTGCTGCATTTATGGACCTCATGAACCGAGTCTTCCATGAATACCTTGACTCTTTCGTCATAGTATTCATTGATGACATTCTCATCTACTCTAGGACCAAGGAAGAGCATGAACAACATTTGAGACTAACCTTGGAATACTTAGACAACATCAGCTGTATGCCAAATTCAGCAAGTGTGAATTATGGCTTAGATGAGTGACCTTCCTGGGTCATGTTTGTCCGATCAGGGCGTGGAGGTGGATCCCAGGAAGACTGAGGCTATGAAGAACTGGCCAAAGCTTTACTCCACTGACATCCGTAGCTTTTTGGGATTGGCTGGTTACTACCGCAGGTTTGTGGAGGGCTTTTCTTCCATTGCTGCCCCATTGACAGCTTTGACTAAGAAATAAGCAAAGTTTTAGTGGACGGAGACTTGTGAGAGGAGTTTCCAGGAGCTCAAGGACAGACTCACTTCAGCCCCGGTGCTTACTTTGCCTAAGTGTGGTGAGAATAACCCTGTTTACTGTGATACATCTAGGGTTGGTTTGGGTTGTGTTCTTATGCAGGTTGGTAAGGTGATAGCCTATGCGCCTAGACAGCTCAAGGTTCATGAGAAGAATTATCCCACTTATGACCTGGAGTTGGCAGCTGTGGTGTTTCCACTGAAGATGTGGAGGCACTACTTGTATGGAGTGCATATGGATGTATTCACAGACCACAAGAGTCTCAAGTACGTGTTCACTCAGAGGGAGTTGAATCTACGTCAGCGGAGATGGTTGGAGCTGTTGAAGGATTATGACATGAATGTTCACTACCATACATGTAAGGATAATGTTGTAGCTGATGCTTTGAGCAGGATGAGCATGGGAAATACAGCCCACGTGGAAGATGAGAAGAAAGAGTTGGTGAAAGATGTACACAGACTGGCCAGAATGGGTGTGCGATTTGTTGACTCTACTAGTGGGGATGTTTCAGTTCATCCTAGTTCTGAATCATCCTTGGTATTTGAAGTCAAGCAGGGTCAGCATCTAGATCCTGTGTTGATGGAGCTGAAGGACTCAGTGTTGATGAAGCTGAATGAGTCTTTCGCTTTGGGAGGTGATGGCATACTTAGGTATCAGAACAGGCTGTGTGTACCAGATATGGATGATTTGCGGACCAGGATTGTTGCAGAGGCCCATGGTTCCAGATATTCCATACATCCAGGTTCCACTAAGATGTATCATGATCTTAAGCAGATTTATTGGTAGGATGGCATGAAGAAGGACATTGCAGAATATGTGGCCTAGTGTCCTAATTGTCAGCAAGTTAAGGCAGAGCATCTTAAGCCTGGCGGTCTGACTCAGATTATTTAGGTTCCGACTTGGAAGTGGGAGGCCATTAATAGGGACTTCGTGGTTGGTCTTCCGAGGACTAGGAGGCAGCATGACTCCATATGGGTCATTGTAGACAGATAGACTAAGTCTGCCCATTTTATCCCTGTGAAGTCTACTTACAGAGCCGAGGATTATGCGAGACTCTACATTGATGAGATTGTGAGATGGCATGGGATTCCTTTGTCTATCATTTCATATAGAGGAGCTCAGTTTATTTCACATTTCTGGAGATCTTTCCAGAAGAGCTTGGGCACGCGGGTAAAGCTTAGCACTGCCTTTCATCCTCAGACAGATGGGCAGGCGGAGCGCACCATTCAGACATTGGAGGACATGTTGAGAGCGTGTGTGATTGACTTCAGAGGTAGCTGGGATGATCATCTGCCTTTGATAGAGTTCTCGTATAATAATAGTTATCACTCCAGCATTGGGATGGCACCGTTTGAGACACTATATGGTAGGAGGTGTAGATCTCCAATTGGGTGGTTCGAGGTTGGAGAGTCATCCATTTTGGGTCCAGAGATCATTCATGAGGCCTTAGAGAAGGTCAGTGTTATTAGGGAAAGGTTGGCTACTGCCTACAGTCGGCAAAAGTCATATGGAGATAACAGAAAATGGACCTTAGAGTTTGATGTTGGTGACCAGGTCTATATGAAGATATCACCTCTGAAGGTGGTGATGAGGTTTGGCAGGAAGGGAAGTTGAGTCCAAGGTATGTTGGGCCATACGAGATCCTACAGCGTGTGGGTGAGGTGGCCTATGAGTTAGCATTGCCTACGGTTCTAGCTTCTGTCCATCCAGTCTTTCATGTATGTATGTTGAAGAAGTGCCTACGTGATCCAGCATCGATTCTACCTGTGGAAGGTTTGGGGGTTGATGAAGACATGTCTTATGAGGAGGTACCTGTTGAGATCTTAGACAGACAGGTAAAGCGGCTGAGGAACAAGGAGATTGCCACAGTGAAGGTATTGTGGAGAAATCATCTTGTTGAGGGTGCTACGTGGGAGGCTGAGGCTGACATGAGATCGCTTATCTTTTCAGCTCTTGAGGTTAGATTTCCTACTCTTAAGTCTATGTTTTCTTATCTCTCCGTATTTGTTGCTATTGCTTGAGTGTGCATAGTGATTATGTCATGATCTGACTGGCATTACGATATGTAGTGATAGTGTCATTCGGGAAATGTTCCTAAGGGGTGGATAATGTAACAACCCTAAAAAAAAAAAATAAGACAAATACTTAAGGTGTCAAGAATGCTTGCTATTAGTCCAAGGTTCACACGGATTGATACGCGTAGAACCAGACCTCAGAACCCTTACTACGACCAAGCCAACTAACTTGGGGAGTTAATTGAGCTTGGAAAGGTTGGAACCAACCAAGTAAGGCTCTCGAAAATGAAGATTTAATCGAAGGAGTCTTTACCGGACTTAAAAAGAAGAAATCTTAAGTTTTGAGGGTCCAGGGGTAAAATGGTATTTTCCAGGCCAAGGGTAATATCATAATTACCCTAAGGAATTAATTAATTAATTAGTCAATTTAATTAAAGAACCAATTAGGCTCAGGTTGACCCGAAATGGTCCATTTTGCAAGGGCCACTCTACCCGAGTTCGAGCCCTATTGGAAGCAACAGTTTGGTGATTTAATTAATGTTTATAATCTCATTTTTAAGGGCATAATGGTCCTTTCACTAAGCTAATTAAATCAGATTTTTATTTAAATTAATAAGGAGTCCTAGTTTTACTAATTCCCAAACTAAAACTCCTATTATTAGACTACTCTCTCAGGATCTCTCTCTCACGTTGGTTTCTGCCAAAACAACAAAGAACATAAATAATTTTAAGAGTTCTTCACACTTGAAGAACTCACATGAAATTTTAAGAAAAAAACAAAGTAACCAAAAAAGTTAAGGCAAAGAGAAGTTGTCCGTCGAGTGGTGTGGACGTTGAGGAAGCTTGGACTGATTTTGGAGATGGTTTTGGGCAGAAAATTCATCGTTTGAACATCAATTAAGGTATGGGTTTCTTTCCTCTTGGTCCCTTTCCCAAGAGACCCCTTAAGATTCAAGATATTCATTCCGAAAACTAGGATTGTTCCCCGTTGCATGTCCCTGTCACTAGCTCCCATTGAATTTTAGGTTGGGTATGTTTGCTGGTACAAAGTAGGGACGAAATATGTTTTCGTGATGTTTATGTTTAAGTATGCATGTTCGAAATTTTGTGAATATTAATTATGTTGAACGAAACCATGTGAAAAAAATGATGTGTGTGTGCAATGTGTGGCAGTGAAGTAGTCACTATTTTGGAGATGTGTAAAGGCATGTTAATTCTTGTATTTTATGTACTAAAGTTGTACACAATGTGATGTTCATATGGGGTGTGAAGTTACTAATTTTGAGTGAAAACGCTTGACTAATGTAACTACTAAACTACATCTAACAATGCACTAAATGCTTGGTGAAATGCCCTAAGAAACTAACATGAAAAGGATTGATGAAAGGAAGCTAAAAATTAAGAATAAATTTCCAGCTTGGTGTACCTTAATTTCGTTCAAAAACAAGGTTGGAAATCTGGAAATTTATACATTTTAAAGAGGTGAGGCCACCAGGATTCGAACTTGTGACCTCACCCTTTGGCTACTGGAATTCGCGAGAAAGGAAAAAGAAAACGGGGCTGGGGGAATCGAAACTGGGTCTGCTGGGTTAGTAAAAGAGAAAAGAATTAAAATAAATAAATGGGAGGCGTGGAATCGAACCCACGACCTCAGGCAGCGAGTGAAAAAGAGAAAAATAAAGAAAAGAAAATGTGAGGCGTGGGAATCGAACCCACGACCTCAAGGCTGGAAAGGAGAAGGCGAAATTAATTAAGAAAAACAAAGTGAAGTTTTGGGGGCTCGATCCCACAACCTCACTGCCAAACGCCTAGCTTAACGGATTTTTAATTAAAAATAAAGATAGGAGGCTGTGGGGGTTCGAACCCACAACCTCACAGCCTAGCGAAATTAAAATTAAAATAAGGAGGTTGTGGGGGTTCGAACCCACAACCTCCCCATTTCCAAGAGAAAATTAAGAATAAATAAAAGAGGTTGTGGGGGTTTGATCCCACAACCTCTTGGTTTAGGCGAAATTGGGCAATGAGATATCAATGAAAAATAAAAAGGTGTTGTGGGGGTTCGAACCCACAACCCTTCGGCCAACTTAAGAGGAAAACCAAGTAGAAAATCTATGATACAATGGAAATGTTGGGGTTCAATTTAGAGTCCCAATATCATGGAGATTAAAAATAAAATCAATGAAAAATGTAAATGTTATCCAAGTGATTCGAACTTGGGTTTCCTTGCCCAAACTTCCGTATTGATACATAAGTCATACGTGAACAAAATATCCAAGAATAATGCCACATACTTAGATCGAAATCAAGATCTTGGCATATATACAAGATACATAAGTCTTGTACTACATAATCTTGGGAATCTATAAATCACTTAACGAATTATGAATGAAGCCTCATGGCTTGTGCTTATAGACTCATAAGTCTAGCATACGTTTTAAAGAAGTGAACCTAAGATGTATGTAATGAAATGATGTAACCCTAGAAGGGTTAAGTATGAGTGTAAAACACACTAAATGACCTAGTGCATTGGCATACGATGAAAATGATTGTTATGTAATGAAATGACGAAACCCTAGAAGGGTTAAGTAAGAGTGTGAAACACACAAATGCCAAGTATATTGGCATATGATGAAATGAACATTCACGTAAAATGGGGTGAATAATTATGAAGAGAAAATGTGCTAATGTTAATTAATGTGGTGACAACATGATATGAGGCTAATGTAAAAGATGAGAACAATCTCAAATGAGCCTAAGTATATGTTATCAAAACGTACTCACCTATGAGAGTGTAAAGTTAATGAAGAGACCAGTCTCTATGAACACTCTAATGAAAGTATTGAGATTAACACACTTAATACAAATGATGAGATGAGAAATTATCTAATGAGCTATGATGTCCTCATAGTAGAAGCCAGCTTCCATGACGTATGAGTTGAATGTAATGGAAATTTATACTGAGCACCGATAGACTAGCTATGAGCGGTGATGCCTTCTTTAGGGAAGGGCGGAGGTTCACGTAACTCTCATGAGATGAGACTGTTCGGCTTGCCGGGTATGGGTCTCCTTATATCTCCTGGTCTTCGAACCTAAACTGCCAATATAGGGATCTAGCGGGGTTAAATTCCCATGTACGCTAGCATGTTTTTGGTCACTTTGGCCGGTGATTCCACCTCTTTTCGGTGTGGGGGAGACACTAGATTTCATGATGCTCACATGATCTATGTCGGTTAAAGTTAATGTTCCCAATGAATGAATGAGGCCAGCCTCAAATGAAGCACATAATGAAATGAATGATACCAAAGGTGTTAGGATAGGATGATCAAGAGGTGAGCTAGACTCAGGTAATGATATTAGGTTATTCTTGACCATTGCACAGCAAACCCGATGAAAATCTTAAACTACACCCTAGGTATAGCTGGTGTTTACACTGGCCTATGAATGAAATGAAATGAAGTACGTACGAACGAATGAAGCAGACTCTGTGTTTGCTAACGAAGACTCCCTAGTTGAGGTCCCATATGTAGAGCCCTCATTTTGGAAAGTCTTAATCTCAAGTCCATGATTCCAAGGTCTCATGGCATATGAATGAATGATATGAAAGAATCTATGTGCTATATGTTATGTGCTATGATATGTGTTATGTGTAAGATGTTATGTGTTGTGTGCAGTATGATAAATATGATGATGCATGTTACTCTCATGGCATGACTTTCCTAATCCAAAATTTGGAAAGCTCACTGACTTTCATAATCCAATTTGGAAAGCTCACTGACTTTCCTAATCCAAATTTGGAAGGTTGACTAACTTTCCTAATCTAAATTTGGCAAGTCCACTGACTTGACTTTCCATAATCATGTTGTTAGGAAAGAGCTATCTTTTCTCATGCATGTCCTTGGTGTGTGCTTGCATATACCCATACTTAGTACAAGTGTGTACTAACCCTATACAACTCTACAATTTGAGGTGCAGGCACAGGTGGACGCTAGAGCTACCGGTTGACGCTGAAGTTCTCCGGACGTCGAGCATTCATCCAGACTTGGTAGGTCCTCATGCTTTCGAGGATGCTGCCATTTATATTCTAGCTTAGTTTTAGAGTTGAGCTAGTGGAGCATGTTCCACTAGTGTTTCTTTCCTGTTTTATTCAGACATTGTATTGGTGCCATTTTGGCAAGTACATCTTTATTACTATATTATACTATTTCTTTCATTTGATGATCTTAATATTAGATGGTTGATGGTGAACAATTATGTAATGATGAGAATGTTTAATAAGTATGTTAAGAAACAAAAAGTTTCAAATGTTCCGCTAAATTTAACCTAGATGAAGTAAGAATGACGTAAGTAGGCTTGTCTGCGACCTTGAGAGCTCAACGACGCCGGTCTCGTCTGGGGTCTAGATTCCAGTCGTGACAAAGTTGGTATCAGAGCACTAGGTTAAATTCCGATAATAATGAGTTCACATCAACCACATTGAGTAGTTTCTAAGTCATGGTAGTGAAGTGTACCACTATCCTGGATTATAGACTGCATGATGCGTAGGAAAACTTCCCTTTTTCTGATCTTATCGTGCTTTTCCTAATGTCTAATTTCTTGGTGTTATGAGCGTGTCTAACATCAATCTTTGTTGTTTTCAGAGAATGAATACTAGGAGAACCATTGGTTAGAGGAGAGGAGGTGCAGCTGCTGGGAGCAATCAGGTTCCAGCCCAGGCTCCAGCTGATGGAGTGGCTATCCCAGTTAACCCAGCTGGGTTGACTGATGCTGAGGTGAGGGCATCTCTGGCCAAGATGGCATAGGCCATTACTATGTAGGCCCAGGCTATGACTGTCCAGGCCAACCGGCAGGATGTTCAGAGGGAGAACCCACCAGTTCGTAGCATGGCTGACAGGATGAGAGACTTCACGAGGATGAATCCTCCTATTTTCACAGGGTCTAAGACTTCAGAGGACCCCCAGGAGTTTGTGGACGAGTTGCATAAGATTCTTGTGGCTATGGGGGCCACAAATGCTGAGAAGGCTAAGCTGGCTTCCTATCAGCTCAAGGATGTTGCACAGACTTGGTGCAAGATGTGGCAGGATACCCGAGCTTTGGGCGGAGTTCCAATCACTTGGGAGCTGTTTAAGACAGCCTTTTTGGAGATATTCTTTCCCAGAGAAATGAGGGAGTCCAAGTTGAGGAGTTCATCAACCTTAAGCAGGTATCTATGACAGTCAGGAGTATTCCCTGAAGTTTGTTAAGCTATCCAGGTATGCTACTTTCCTTAGTATCTAACAACAAGGATAAGGTGAATACTGAAGTTTGTTAAATTATCCAGGTATGCTACTTCCCTTGTGTCTAACAGTAGGGATAAGATAAGCAGGTACCTCACTGGAATCAATGGAGATCTGGAGGAGGAGTGTTGGTCTGCGATTATCCATGATAATATAGACCTCTCCAGGTTGATGGTGCATGTCCAGCAGGTAGAGGACAGCCGCAAAAAGAGGGGCATTCGTGATGCTAGGAGGCCTAAGACTCAAGATCAACAAGGTCCCAGCCATGGAGGCCACAGAAACAATTTTGGCGTCCTTCAGCAGCCCAGGTTCAAGAAGGGGCAACAGAGTTCTGGGAACTATAACTTTCAGAGTAGTACAACACCTAGTGGAGGAAGACCTGTGCCCAAGAGGGGCAATGGAGGTGAGATGCAGCGTCCTAAAAAGAAATGTGCTAGGTGTGGCCGAGCTCACAGTGGAGAGTGCACACAGGGCACTAATGCCTGCTTTGGTTGCGGTAAGAGTGTGCACATGGTTAGAGACTGCCCACAGAACAGAGGTCAGGCTGGAGGTTATGCTCAAACTAGGCCTAATCCACAGGGTGCAGCAGCAGCCGAGCCTCCTAAGAGGAACAGGTTCTATGCCCTGAAGGGCAGGGAGGAGTAGGAGAAGTCCGTTGATGTGGTCACAGGTATGCTGCAAGTATTCTCAACTTCTGTTTATGCTTTACTTGATCCAGGGTCTACGCTTTCCTTTGTAACTCCTTTGCTTGCTCTCACTTTGAGATATTGCCTGAAGTTGTGCATGATCCTTAGTGGTTATTACACCTTTAGGAGAAAATGTAAGAACTAATAGAGTATACAAGGGTTGCCCAATAGTGATAAGTGGTAAGACTATGTGTGCAAACATGGTTTAGTTACCCATGCATGATTTTGATGTTATTCTTGGCATGGACTGGCTTCACAGTTGTTATGCTTACTTGGACTGTCGTAGTAGAGTGGTGAGATTTCTTTTCTCTAATGAAGAGGAGCTTGTCTGGGAGGGGTACAACTTTAGTAGTCCTAACCTCTTGATTTCTAACCTTAAGGCCAATAAAATTGTGTCCAAGGGGTTATTGTGTCATCTTGTGAGTGTTAATAATTTAGATCATGACATTCCTTCCATAGACTCAGTGCCTGTAGAGAATAAGTTCCTAGATGTATTTCGGATGATTTTCCTGGAGTCCCTCCCCCTCGAGAGATTGATTTTGGTATTGACTTAGAACCCGATACTAAACAAATTTCAATTCCTCCTTACAGAATGGCTCCAGCTGAACTCAAAGACTTGAATCTGCAGTTAAAAGATCTCACTGACAAGGGTTTCATTCAGCCGAACATATCCCCTTGGGGCGCTCCAGTGTTGTTTGTGAAAAAGAAAGATGGAACCCTTAGAATGTGTATCGATTATTGGCAGCTCAACAAAGTCACTATAAAGAATAAGTATCCACTTCCCAGAATAGATGATTTGTTCGACCAACTCCAAGGGTCTAGTTTCTTCTCTAAGATTGACCTTCATTCAGGGTATCATCAGCTTAGGGTTAGGGATGGAGATATCCCAAAGACAGCCTTTCGTACCCGTTATGGTCACTATGAGTTCTTAGTCATGTCATTTGGTCTTACGAATGCACCTGCTGCATTTATGGACCTCATGAACCGAGTCTTCAATGAATACCTTGACTCTTTCATCATAGTATTCATTGATGACATTCTCATCTACTCTAGGACCAAGGAAGAGCATGAACAACATTTGAGACTAACCTTGCAGGTACTTAGACAACATCAGCTGTATGCCAAATTCAGCAAGTGTGAATTATGGCTTAGATGAGTGACCTTCCTGGGTCATGTTTTGTCCGATCAGGGCGTGGAGGTGGATCCCAGGAAGACTGAGGCTATGAAGAACTGGCCAAAGCCTTTTACTGCCACTGACATCCGTAGCTTTTTGGGATTGGCTGGTTACTACCGCAGGTTTGTGGAGGGCTTTTCTTCCATTGCTGCCCCATTGATAGCTTTGACTAAGAAGAAAACAAAGTTTTAGTGGATGGAGACTTGTGAGAGGAGTTTCCAGGAGCTCAAGGACAGACTCACTTCAGCCCCGGTGCTTACTTTGCCTAAGTGTGGTGAGAATAACCCTGTTTACTGTGATACATCTAGGGTTGGTTTGGGTTGTGTTCTTATGCAGGTTGGTAAGGTGATAGCCTATGCGCCTAGACAGCTCAAGGTTCATGAGAAGAATTATCCCACTTATGACCTGGAGTTGGCAGCTGTGGTGTTTCCACTGAAGCTGTGGAGGCACTACTTGTATTGAGTGCATATGGATGTATTCACAGACCACAAGAGTCTCCAGTACGTGTTCACTCAGAGGGAGTTGAATCTACGTCAGCGGAGATGGTTGGAGCTGTTGAAGGATTATGACATTAATGTTCACTACCATCCAGGTAAGGATAATGTTGTAGCTGATGCTTTGAGAAGGATGAGCATGGGAAATACAGCCCACGTGGAAGATGAGAAGAAAGAGTTGGTGAAAGATGTACACAGACTGGCCAGAATGGGTGTGCGATTTGTTGACTCTACTAGTGGGGATGTTTCAGTTCATCCTAGTTCTGAATCATCCTTGGTATTTGAAGTCAAGCAGGGTCAGCATCTAGATCCTGTGTTGATGGAGCTGAAGGACTCAGTGTTGATGAAGCTGAATGAGTCTTTCGCTTTGGGAGGTGATGGCATACTTAGGTATCAGGACAGGCTGTGTGTACCAGATGTGGATGATTTGCGGACCAGGATTGTTGCAGAGGCCCATGGTTCCAGATATTCCATACATCCAGGTTCCACTAAGATGTATCATGATCTTAAGCAGATTTATTGGTAGGATGGCATGAAGAAGGACATTGCAGAATATGTGGCCAAGTGTCCTAATTGTCAGCAGGTTAAGGCAGAGCATCTTAAGCCTGGCGGTCTGACTCAGATTATTTAGGTTCCGACTTGGAAGTGGGAGGCCATTAATATGGACTTCGTGGTTGGTCTTCCGAGGACTAGGAGGCAGCATGACTCCATATGGGTTATTGTGGACAGATAGACTAAGTCTGCCCATTTTATCCCTGTGAAGTCTACTTACAGAGCCGAGGATTATGCGAGACTCTACATTGATGAGATTGTGAGATGGCATGGGATTCCTTTGTCTATCATTTCATATAGAGGATCTCAGTTTATTTCACATTTCTGGAGATCTTTCCAGAAGAGCTTGGGCACGCAGGTAAAGCTTAGCACTGCCTTTCATCCTCAAACAGATGGGCATGCGGAGCGCACCATTCAGACATTGGAGGACATGTTGAGAGCCTGTGTGATTGACTTCAGATGTAGCTGGGATGATCATCTGCCTTTGATAGAGTTCTCGTATAATAATAGCTATCACTCCAGCATTGGGATGGCACCGTTTGAGACACTATATGGTAGAAGGTGTAGATCTCCAGTTGGGTGGTTCGAGGTTGGAGAGTCATCCATTTTGGGTCCAGAGATCATTCATGAGGCCTTAGAGAAGGTCAGTGTTATTAGGGAAAGGTTGGCTACTGCTTACAGTCGGCAGAAGTCATATGAAGATAACAGAAAACGAACCTTAGAGTTTGATGTTGGTGACCAGGTCTATCTGAAGATATCACCTATGAAGGTGGTGATGAGGTTTGGCAGGAAGGGGAAGTTGAGTCCCAGGTATGTTGGGCCATACGAGATCCTACAGCGTGTGGGTGAGGTGGCCTATGAGTTAGCATTGCCTACGGTGCTAGCTTCTGTCCATCCAGTCTTTCATGTATGTATGTTGAAGAAGTGCCTAGGTGATCCAGCAACGATTCTACCTGTGGAAGGTTTGGGGGTTGATGAAGACTTGTCTTATGAGGAGGTACCTGTTGAGATTTTAGACAGACAGGTAAAGCGGCTAAGGAACAAGGAGATTGCCACAGTGAAGGTATTGTGGAGAAATCATCTTGTTGAGGGTGCTACGTGGAGGCTGAGGCTGACATGAGATCGCTTATCTTTTCAGCTCTTGAGGTTAGATTTCCTACTCTTAAGTCTATGTTTTCTTATCTCTCCGTACTTTGTTGCTATTGCTTGAGTGTGCATAGTGATTATGTCATGATCTGACTGGCATTACGATATGTAGTGATAGTGTCATTCGGGAATGAATGTTCCTAAGGGGTGGATAATGTAACAACCCTAAAAAAAAATGAATAAGACAAATACTTAAGGTGTCAAGAATGCTTGCTATTAGTCCAAGGTTCACACGGATTGATACGCGTAGAACCAGACCTCAGAACCCTTACTACGACCAAGCCAACTAACTTGGGGAGTTAATTGAGCTTGGAAAGGTTGGAACCAACCAAGTAAGGCTCTCGAAAATGAAGATTTAATCGAAGGAGTCTTTACCGGACTTAAAAAGAAGAAATCTTAAGTTTTGAGGGTCCAGGGGTAAAATGGTATTTTCCAGGCCAAGGGTAATATCGTAATTACCCTAAGGAATTAATTAATTAATTAGTCAATTTAATTAAAGAACCAATTAGGCTCAGGTAGACCCGAAATGGTCCATTTTGCAAGGGCCACTCTACCCGAGTTCGAGCCCCATTGGAAGCAACAGTTTGGTGATTTAATTAATGTTTATAATCTGATTTTTAAGGTCATAATGGTCCTTTCACTAAGCTAATTAAATCAGATTTTTATTTAAATTAATAAGGAGTCCTAGTTTACTAATTCCCAAACTAAAACTCCTATTATTATACTACTCTCTCACGATCTCTCTCTCACGTTGGTTTCTGCCAAAACAACAAAGAACATAAATAATTTTAAGAGTTCTTCACACTTGAAGAACTCACATGAAATTTTAAGAAAAAAACAAAGTAACCAAAAAAGTTAAGGCAAAGAGAAGTTGTCCGTCGAGTGGTGTGGACGTTGAGGAAGCTTGGACTGATTTTGGAGATGGTTTTGGGCAGAAAATTCATCGTTTGAACATCAATTAAGGTATGGGTTTCTTTCTCTTGGTCCCTTTCCCAAGAGACCCCTTAAAATTCAAGATATTCATTCCGAAAACTAGGATTGTTCCCCGTTGCATGTCCCTGTCACTAGCTCCCATTGAATTTTAGGTTGGGTATGTTTGCTGGTACAAAGTAGGGACGAAATATGTTTTCGTGATGTTTATGTTTAAGTATGCATGTTCGAAATTTTGTGAATATTAATTATGTTGAACGAAACCATGTGAAAAAAATGATGTGTGTGTGCAATGTGTGGCAGTGAAGTAGTCACTATTTTGGAGATGTGTAAAGGCATGTTAATTCTTGTATTTTATGTACTAAAGTTGTACACAATGTGATGTTCATATGGGGTGTGAAGTTACTAATTTTGAGTGAAAACGCTTGACTAATGTAACTACTAAACTACATCTAACAATGCACTAAATGCTTGGTGAAATGCCCTAAGAAACTAACATGAAAAGGATTGATGAAAGGAAGCTAAAATTAAGAATAAATTTCCAGCTTGGTGTACCTTAATTTCGTTCAAAAAGAAGTTGGAAATCTGGAAATTTATACATTTTAAAAAGGTGAGGCCACCAGGATTCGAACTTGTGACCTCACCCTTTGGCTACTGGAATTCGCGAGAAAGGAAAAAGAAAACGGGGCTGGGGGAATCGAAACTGGGTCTGCTGGGTTAGTAAAAAGAGAATAAGAATTAAAATAAATAAATGGGAGGCGTGTGAATCGAACCCACGACCTTCAGGCAGCGAGTGAAAAAGAGAAAAATAAAGAAAAGAAAATGTGAGGCGTGGGAATCGAACCCACGACCTCAAGGCTGGAAAGGAGAAGGCGAAATTAATTAAGAAAAACAAAGTGAAGTTTTGGGGGCTCGATCCCACAACCTCACTGCCAAACGCCTAGCTTAATTAAAAATAAAGATAGGAGGCTGTGGGGTTCGAACCCACAACCTCACAGCCTAGCGAAATTAAAATTAAAATAAGGAGGTTGTGGGGGTTCGAACCCACAACCTCCCCATTCCAGCGAAAATTAAGAATAAATAAAAGAGGTTGTGGGGGTTTGATCCCACAACCTCTTGGTTTAGGCGAAATTGGGCAATGAGATATCAATGAAAATAAAAAGGTGTTGTGGGGGTTCGAACCCACAACCCTTCGGCCAACTTAAGAGGAAAACCAAGTAGAAAATCTATGATACAATGTTAATGTTGGGGTTCAATTTAGAGTCCCAATATCATGGAGATTAAAAATAAAATCAATGAAAAATGTAAATGTTATCAAGTGATTCGAACTTGGGTTTCCTTGCCCAACTTCCGTATTGATACATAAGTCATACGTGAACAAAATATCCAAGAATAATGCCACATACTTAGATCGAAATCAAGATCTTGGCATATATACAAGATACATAAGTCTTGTACTACATAATCTTGGAATCTATAAATCACTTAACGAATTATGAATGAAGCCTCATGGCTTGTGTTATAGACTCATAAGTCTAGCATACGTTTTAAAGAAGTGAACCTAAGATGTATGATGAAATGATGTAACCTTAGAAGGGTTAAGTATGAGTGTAAAACACACTAAATGACCTAGTGCATTGGCATACGATGAAAATGATTGTTATGTAATGAAATGACGAAACCCTAGAAGGGTTAAGTAAGAGTGTGAAACACACAAATGCCCAAGTATATTGGCATATGATGAAATGAACATTCACGTAAAATGGGGTGAATAATTATGAAGAAAAAATGTTCTAATGTTAATTAATGTGGTGACAACATGATATGAGGCTAATGTAAGAGATGAGAACAATCTCAAATGAGCCTAAGTATATGTTATCAAAACGTACTCACCTATGAGAGTGTAAAGTTAATGAAGAGACCAGCCTCTATGAACACTCTAATGAAAGTATTGACATTAACATACTTAATACAAATGATGAGATGAGAAATTATCTAATGAGCTATGATGTCCTCATAGTAGAAGCCATCTTCCATGACGTATGAGTTGAATGTAATGGAAATTTATACTGAGCACCGATAGACTAGCTATGAGCGGTGATGCCTTCTTTAGAGAAGGGCGGAGGTTCACGTAACTCTCATGAGATTAGACTGTTCGGCTTGCCGGGTATGGGTCTCCTTATATCTCCTGGTCTTCGAACCTAAACTGCCAATATAGGGATCTGGCGGGGCTAAATTCCCATGTACGCTAGCATGTTTTTGGTCACTTTGGCCGGTGATTCCACCTCTTTTCGGTGTGGGGGAGACACTAGATTTCATGATGCTCACATGATCTATGTCGGTTAAAGTTAATGTTCCCAATGAATGAATGAGGCCAGCCTCAAATGAAGCACATAATGAAATGAATGATACCAAAGGTGTTAGGATAGGATGATCAAGAGGTGAGCTAGACTCAGGTAATGACATTAGGTTATTCTTGACCATTGCACAGCAAATCCGATGAAAATCTTAAACTACACCCTAGGTATAGCTTGTGTTTACACTGGCCTATGAATGAAATGAAATGAAGTACGTATGAACGAATGAAGCAGACTTTGTGTTTGCTAACAATGACTCCCTAGTTGAGGTCCCATATGTAGAGCCCTCATTTTGGAAAGTCTTAATGTCAAGTCCATGATTCCAAGGTCTCATGGCATATGAATGAATGATATGAAAGAATCTATGTGCTATATGTTATGTGCTATGATATGTGTTATGTGTAAGATGTTATGTGTTGTGTGCAGTATGATAAATATGATGATGCATGTTACTCTCATGGCATGACTTTCCTAATCCAAAATTTGGAAAGCTCACTGACTTTCATAATCCAATTTGGAAAGCTCACTGACTTTCCTAATCCAAATTTGGAAGGTTGACTAACTTTCCTAATCTAAATTTGGCAAGTCCACTGACTTGACTTTCCATTATCATGTTGTTAGGAAAGAGCTATCTTTTCTCATGCATATCCTTGGTGTGTGCTTGCATATACCC